>CAKNXH010001854.1:0-14060 GCA_932178445.1 Andricus quercusramuli | reverse complement strand
TTTTAATTATAAAAAGTCACCTACTTATGAAAGAAAATACCACCCGGCAAGTAACGGAATGGTTTTTATAATTTTTTTTCACCCCGAAAATGGTTCTTAACGCACGTACGGGAATGACGTTTTTGTTGTCAAGATGCACTTTTCAGTTTTAATATCAGATTCACAAAAAAGAGGGGTAATATTTTAAGCTCAATTTTATAAAATCTTGTATTGAACGATACGCCTAATATTTTTGTATTTATTACTCAACTGCAACTGCAATATTTTACTGGAAAAAAAAGACGTACGGTAATGACGTCTGAAATGGCAAAAATTGAGGGACAGACTTCAAGGCTTTTACAATATTATTTATTTGACTTAAAAAATGAGCATACATTAAATTTTTGTTCATGTGTTTAAAATTCATGTATTTGGTTAGAAAATTACATTTTTTTAGTTGAAGATTCAGCATTTTAGTTGAAAATTCACTTGAACTATTCCATTTTTTGTGGAAAATTTATCTTCTTATGTTGATAATTCAAATATTTGGTTTAAAATTCCTGTATTTTATTGAAAATTCAAATTTTGCGGGAAAATTCAAATATTTGTTTGAAAATTCATGTACTTTGTGAAAATTAATCTATTTTGTTAAAAAATTCATCTTATCAGTTGAAAATTCATCTTTTTGGTTGGAAATGAGTCTTTTCTTATTTAGAATTAATTTTTTAAACTGGAATGTAACTGTTCCATTTTTTGTGGAAAATTTATCTTTTTTGATTAAAATCTTATCTTCTGCGTTCAAAATTCTACTTCGTTGAAAATTTATTTTAATTTGATTGAAAATTATTTTTTTTTTACTGAAAATTCAACTATTCCATTCTCATTAGTCGAAATTTCAGTTTTTTTGTTGAAAATTCATTTTTTTGGTTCAAAATTTAACTGCTTTGTTGAAAATTCGTTTTTTTTTTTGCTGAAAATTTATTTTCTAACTGAAAATCATCCTACTCTATTTTTGGTATAGAATTGTTGAAAATTCATGTATCTGTTCATGAAAATGTAACAATTATATTTTTGTAAGAATTAATTTCTTTGGCTGAAAAAAAAACGATTTGGTTGAATTTTTTTAAATAGAAAATTCACGTTTTGGGTTGAAAAATCCACTATTTCGACGAAAATTATTATTTTCGGTTGAAAATTCATCATTGTAATTAGAAATTAATTTATTTGGTTGACAATTTGTTTCTTTTTAGTTGAAAATTATTTTTTTTAACTGAAGATATAACGATTATATTTTCGCTTGAAAATTCATATTTTTAGTTAGAAATTAATTAATTAAAATTAATTAAAATAATTAATTCTAATTTGGTTGGAAATTGATTTTTTTAGATAATAATTCATGTACTTTGCTTAAAATCAGTATGTTTTTGGTAGAGAATTAGTCTTTTGGGTTGAAAATTCAACTAAGTATTTGGTTACAAATTCATGTTTTGCGCTGAAGATTCATCATTTTTGTTGAAAATTAATTTCTTTGGAATATTTCAATTTTTAGCTATAAAAAAAAATTTCCAGAAAAAAAAGATTATATTTAACTGGAATACTTTAATTTTCAACCAAAAAGGTGAATTTTCAAAAAGGAAAATTAATTTTATACCAAAACTGACGATTTTTCAACAATATACATTCATTATAAACGAAATAGTTAAATTTTCAACTAAAAATTTTATTTTGAACCAATAAAATTAATTTCTACCGAAAGAGACAAAATTTCAAGAAAATACATTAATTTTCAACTAAAAAAGATGAATTGTCAACCAGAAAATGAATAGTTAAATTTTCAGTTTGAAAAAAATAATCTTCAAATGAAGAAATAAATTTGTTAATGAAGTGATGAATTCTCCATTGAAATGATGAATCTTTAACTAGAATAATTGAATTTTCAACCAAGAAGATTAATTTCTATGAAGACGAATTTTCTATCAAAAAAGATCATTTTTCAACAAAAAAATTGTATATTTAAATTTTTATTTAAAAAATTAATATTCAGACAAAGAGATGAATTTTCAACGTAAATCATGGAATATTTTCAAAAAAGACAAATTCTAAAAAAATGAAGTATTTAATATTTCAAGTGAACGAGATAAAAATTTTCAATCAAAAAAAGTTGAATTCAACCAAAACGACGATTTTTCAAGAAGAATAAAATTTTTTCTAAAGAAGATTTTTCAGTCAATTGTGTCATTATTTTTTGGGAATAATGATACAATTAACGGATTTCGAGAGTATCAATATATATTTATATTAAATTATTTTTTGAACAATTTCAATTTGTTTAAATAAACAAAAATTATTTTAGAAATTGCTGAATATCCTGTAGAAAAAAATATTACTCTCAAATTCCTTTAATTGTGTCATTAATTCCAGAAAGTAATAATTTTTCACGCTTCACAAAAGGGAAAAAATTGTTAATGCAAATCAAAATTGTTTAAATAATTACCAAATATCCTTCAAAATTATATTGCTTTCAAAATTCTTTAATTGTGTCATAATTTCCAGAAAGTAATAACTTTTTACGATGTTAGAGAGAAGAAATTGTTTAAACAAATAAAAGTTGTTTAAACAATTACCAAATATGTTAAACATGAACTACTACTATTGACATTCATCAACTTTGTACGATTTATTCCTAAAGATAATAACTTTTCACGATTCACGGGGGAAAAATTGTTTAAACAAATGATAATTGTTTAAACAAATGATAATTGTTTAAAAAAATGAGAATTATTTAAAATATACTTTTTAAATACCGTCTTTAGCATGAATCTGATAGAAAACTGCTATTTTGCATTTTTAGGACAGACAGACAAACAGACAGACAAACAGGACAGACAGACAAACAGACAGGCTAACAGACAGACTAACAGACAGACCAACAGACAGACAGACCGACTAACTGACATACTAACAGACAGACATACTAACAGACATACATACAGAAATACCGACAGACAGACATGCAGACTAACAGACAGACAGACAGAAAAACAGACATACAGACTCACAGACAGACAGACTAACTGACATACTAACAGACAGACAGACTAACAGACAGACATACTAACAGACATACATACTAACAGACATACTAACAAACAGACAGACTAACCGACATACATACTAACAGACAGACTAACAGACAGACTAACAGACAGACTAACAGACAGACAGACAGACATACAGGCAGACAGACAGGCAGAAAGACTAAGAGACAGACAGACAGACAAACAGACAGACTAACAGACAGACTAACGGACAGACAGATATTTTGTAATAAATTTTTTTGGAAAAATGACGTAAGAAACGAAAAAAGATGAATAGACAAAAGTTATTGAACCAAAAAAGATCTACAAATTTGTTATAAAATTTTGTTAAAACAAAAATTTTAATAAAAAACTTAACTTTTTGGAAAACGATACGCGCTATATTGAAATGATATAAATTTTCCACGGTTGCTGAGGATAAAATTAAATGCAAAATCAGGAACAAATATTAAATTTATGAGAATGTATTCGTTAAAGCCGAAGGAGTTTTAACGAAAGAGAATTCACAACTACCAAATTACATCATCGGCTTACATTCGGCTGGTGGCATCCGAAGAGGAATTCTGAACAGTGTCAAAACACGTGAATTGGACCCAACTTCCCCTGACTTTCCAGATCCTACTTTGTTGTCCCTTCTCCCGAGAGAAGGATCAAAGTTCGAAGGGGTCTCGGACAATCACGAGGGCCCCTTTTGAAGACCGCATTCATTTTTCGAGAGCTCCTATTGAACTTTGACTTTAATGGCGTAATACATTTTCGGCATCTTTTATGTCAATCGGATCATCACCCAGAGGTGAGAAAATGCCTCAAATAGGGGGGGGACGAGCTCTGCCGCAATTTCGATGATCCAAATAATGATAGTCACATAATCGGAATGTTTTATGTGCGTTAACAAATTTTAACAGAAGAATATTTTTTATGATACTAGGCCCTAGGGGAATGAATTTTTTTAAATATAATTGATGCGGGTACTGTATGAAATTCCCATAAAGTACTTTATATTTTGAACGTCACCAGGAGAAATATTGCATTTTCCACAAAATAGATGGATTTTGAACCAAATAGTTCAATTTTCTACAAAAGATGAAAATTTTTTTAAAAGAAATGTGACAGAAAAGTATTTTTATTTTAAATAGAAAACAGTTGAGTTCATTAAAAATATGACTTTTCAACAAAATATACTGGAATCGTCAACCAAAACAATTGTATTTTTAATTAAAAAAGATTAAATTTTTAGCATGCAAAGGGATTCATTTTTAATAAGAAATAGAATTTTTAACAAGAGTTTGTTTTTTAACCAGGAAAAATTTTTTCAGTAACAAAAGATTCAATGATTTGTTGAATTTTCTTACAAAAATGGAACAGATTAATTTTCCATTAGAAAAATTATTTTTGAACAAAAAATTTCAACCAAAGACCTATTTTCAAATATAATGATGAATCTTCATCGAAAACAATTTTCTACCTTGAAAGAGGAATTTTCAATGAAAGAATTGAATTTTTACACCAAAAAAAAGATGAATTTTCAATAAAAAATTTAAATTTCTAACCCAGAAAGATTTTTTAGATTTGCTTGTCTGAAAAAAGTGTTAGAACATTTTTTTTAACCAAGTTGTTAAATAATAAAATGAAAAACACAATTTTTCTACAAAAAGAGTTGAATTTGCATACAGAAGGAAATAGAAAAATTTTCCGTTAGAAAAATTATTTTGGAACAGAAAAAAAACGAATTTTCAACCAAAAAGATAAATTTTCAAATATAATGATGAATCTTTATCGAAAACAATTTTCTACCTAAAAAGAGAGATTTTCAACGAAAGAATTGAATTTTTACTCAAAAAAAGATGAATTTGCAACAAAACATTTGAATTTTCAACCCAGAAGGATTTTTTAGACCTGCTTGTCTGAAAAACTGTTAAGAAATTTTTTTTGAACCAAATTATTGAATAGTCAAATAAAAAAAAAGAATTTCCTACAAAAAAAAAAGAATTTTCATCCAAAAATGGAACCGAAAAATGTTCCGTTAGAAAAATTATTTTTTTATAAAAAAAGTGAATTTTCTACCAAAGAGATAAATTTTCAAATAGAATGATAAATCTTTGACCAAAACAATTAATTTTTTTACAAAAAGAGAGGAATTTTTAAAGAAAAAGATTAAATTTCAAATAAAAAAAGATGAATTTCCAACAAAATAATTAAGTTTTCTGTTAAATAAAATTAATTTTCAATAACAACAACAAAAAATTTAGGCAATGAGATCAATTTTCATATAAAATTATGAATCTTTATCGAAAACAATTATGTTTCTCCCAAGAGAGAGGAATTTTCAACAATAGAATTGAATTTTTATCCAAAAATGAAACAGAAAAATTTTCCGTTAAAAAAATTAATTTTGAACAAAAAAAAAACGAATTTTTTGGAGAAGCAAGAAAAAAAATGTATCTAATTGTTGAATAATAATCAAATCAAAAGGTCGAATTTTCTATAAAACAGTTTCGTTTTCAATCAAAAATATTATAATTAAATTTTCAGTTGAAAATTTAATTAAAAAAAAGAAGGAATAAAAAAAAATAGTTGAATTTTCAGTAGGAAAAATTAATTTTCAAAAACAAACAAAAAACTAATTTTCAACCAAAAAAATTAATTTTCATATAGAATGATGAATCTTTGACCAAAAACATTAATTTTCCACAAAAAAAAGGAATCTTCAACAAAGGATTGAATTTTCAACCAAAAAAAATGAATTTCCTACAAAAGAATTACATTTTTAACCAAGAAAGATTTTTCACTCAAGAAAAAAAAGTATCAAACAAATGGTTGAATTTTCATTTAAAAAATAAATAATTTTCTACAAGACAGTTGAATTTTGAACCAAAAATGGACATTTTTTATTTTCATTTAAAAACCTTCAATTTTTAACAAAAAAAAATGAATTTTGAACCGAAAATTGAATCCTTGAACTTTTATTTAAAAAAATGCATTTCCAACTAAGTAGAAAAAAATTTATTTTCTACCACAAAAGCAAATTTCCAATAAAATAGTTAGATTTTCAACCAAAAATGGAATAGTTAAATCTTCAGTTAGAAAATTTAATTTTCTATTTAAAAATGAAAACTAATTTTCAACAAAATAGTTGAATGTCCAACCAAAGGGATAAATATTCAATTTAAAAAATGAATTTTTAAATAGTTAATTACATTTCCAACAAAAAAGTTAACTTTACAACCAAAGATATTTCTATTAAAATTATTAATTTTTAACTGAAATAGTTAAATTATTAGTAAAAAAATTTATCTTCTACCACAAAAGCTAATTTGCAATAAAATAGTCAAATTTTCAATCGAAAACTGAATAATTAAATCTTCATTCCGAAAACTTTATTTTCAATTGAAAAAAATGAATTTTTAACAAAATAATTTAATTAATTAATATACCGTATTGACCATTTTCTTTTATGTTACAGGTGAGTTCACTTTCCAAGAATTTATTTCGATGCATGTGAGTTTTGAGTAAGTACAACAAGAAAAATAAATATCTTCCTGTTTTTTTATTGATTCAAAATCTACACTATCATCTGAAATTAATTTATTTCTGATCTTTTTAAAAGAATATACAACGTTAAAAGTTTTTGAAGAAAGTTCAAGAATTTATCGAATTTCGTACCTCAACTTCAATTCATGATATCACCTAGGAAAGTTATCGAAAAAATCTGAAATTTATAAAAAACATTCTTTGAAGTCTTGTCTTTAATTCAAGCCGTTCCAACTTGAAAAATCCCTATTGGTTCCCGGGATACGACTAAAAATGTTCAAGCGAGTCCGCGTCAAGTGACCGGTGCGGTGATCGCCGAGAATTTCACAGATTTTGCATCTTAACTTAAACTCGTGCTGTGACTTAGGAAAAAAAAGGAAAAAAATTGAAATTCCCAAGATTTAATCTCTGAAATCTTATCTTTAATTTAAGCTAATAAAACTTGAAAAATCTTCACGGGTTCCCAAGTTACGACAAAAAATGTCCAAGTGTCTGCGTCGGGTTTCAGTCGGCTCTCGCGGCCGAGAGCGGTGTTTGCCGACTGAAACCCGACGCAGACGCCAGATGCGCTTGGAAGTTTTTTTTATCATATCTCGGGAACCCGTGAAGATTTTTGAAGTCTTGTTGGCTCAAATTGAAGATAAGATTTCAAAGATTAAATCCTCTCAACTTCAGTTTTTTTTCCACATTTTTCCCAAGTCACAGAACCAGTGCAAGTTAAGGTACAAAATTTGAGAAATTCTTGAATTTTATTTTTAAAACTTCTCACGTCGTATATTCTTTTCAAGAAATCGAAAATATCTCTAATAGGGACCATTCGATGCGGAATTTCATAAGCTTTCTAACGAGTTTTCAAAAAAGTTTCTCACACTTTTTTTGAACGAGTTATCGCGTTTGAAAGTCAGGAGTTTTTTGATGAATATCCAAATTCAAAAATTGAACTATTTTGTTGAAAATTCGTATCTTTTGATTGCATTCAACTGTTTTTTATTAAAACTAAAATCTATTTTGGGTGGAATATCAATTATACTTTTTGTTGAACATTCAAATTTTTTTTTGTAAGATCCAACAACCTGGTTAAAAATAAACTATTTTATTGAAAATCCATTTTTTGGTGAAGATTCAAGATTTCAATTGATAATTCACCTTTAGGTTAGAAAATTTAACCAGATTTTTGAACTGAAAATGTAACTATTCCATCTTTGGTTAAAAATTGATATTTTCAATTGAAAATTGATTTTTTCTATTTGAAAATTCGATTATTTTTCTGAAAATTCGTCTTCTTGGTTGAATTCAACTATTTTTAATTTCAAATTAAAATAGTTTTTTCATTCATTACAGGTTTCGTTTAAAATTCTTTTTTTCGGTTTGAAAATTCATCTGCATTGTGGAAATTTCGTCTTTTTCGTTTGAAAATTCAACAGTTTGTTAGAAAATTAAACTGTAGCTTTAAAAATTACCTTTTTTGTTGACAAATTTTTATTGAAAATTTACCTTTTTGGGTAGAAAATTATTATTTGTTTTTGACAAATTTATCTTTTGAGCTGTGGATTTAACTATTTTGTTAAAAAATCGTCTTCTAGTTCAATTTAACTGGTAGAAAAATCGTTTATTTTTGTTGAAAATTAATATTTTATTCAGAAAATGTAATTTTTTAATGTTTGGTTGAAGCCCTATCCTTTTTAGTTTAAAATTTGACTATTTTGTTTAAAATTAAACTATTTTGTTGAAATCAACTATGTGTAAGAAAATTGAATTTTTTGTTGAAAATCTATAGTTTCAGGTGGAACATTCATTGTCGAAAATAAATCTTTCAGTAGAAAATTCATTCTTTTTGAAAATGATTCATCATTTCAGTTAAAAATTTATCAGTTTGGCTGAAAATGTAACTATTTTGTTTAAAAATAATTTTTTTAAGTCAATTATTTTTTAGGTTTTAAATTCAAAAGTTTTTTTTTGAAAATTTCGTTAAAAAATAAATAAATAACACATTAAATTAAATAACAAATGAAAAAATTAAATTAAACTGGAATTTTTTCAGAAAATTAATTATGTTAATTGAGAATTTATTTATTTATTTCGTGGTTATTCAGAATTTTAGTTGGAGATTCATCTCTTTGATTGAAAATTTAACTATTCTCATCTAAATTAATTTTTTTACGACAATCGTTCTTTAGGTTCGAAATTCAACTTTTTTTTTTTAGTTGAAAATTAATCTTTTTGGTTGATAATTTAAATACTTCGTTAAAAATTCATTTTCTTAATAAAAATTTTGCAAACAAAAAAATAAAATTTTTCAGAAAATTAATTATGTTAATTAAAAATTCATTTTTTTTTGTGTATTCAACTACTTGGTTAAAACTTGACCTAATTTGTTAAAACTTATATATTTTTTGTCGATGATTCCAAATTGTAGTTCAAAATTCATCTCTTCAGTAAAAAATGTAATCATTTAGTTGAAATATTTTTCTAAATTAATTTTATTTTCCAAAAATTTAATTTCTTCATTTTTGCTTGAAAATTGACATTTTTTAGTTGAAAATTCAACTTATTGGGTCATTTTAATTGACCGTTTTCGTCAGTGAGTGAAATTGACTGATTTGAAAAGTCACTTTCAACTGATTTTTCAGTTATCGAATCCCCATTATTTGAATCAGTCAAAATTGACTTTGAATCAGTAAGTTTTGACTGATTCAAAATAAGAGTGAAGAGGGAGGGTGTGGCTGACCTGACACTTTTCTTAAAGACGTTTTTCAATTGAAGAAATTAGAAGAAATTAGTTGGATACAAAATTTTACTGACGGTTTTGAAGTACAATGCTTTGTTAATCAATTATTAGAAGAAAATTGAATTGATTGAAAATCTGTGGGGCGAAAAATCATAGGGCTTAGCCCCCTGGGGCTACGTCGACACTTGACTATAATTCTCGAAGAATTGTCGTCTTAGCCCAATTGTCGACGTAGCATCATTGTCGACTTAGCCTGATTTTCGACTTAGCCTCACTGTCGACTTAGCCTCATTGTCGGCGTAGCTTCATTGTCGACTTAGCCACATTGTCGACTTAGCCAAATTGTCGACGTAGCCTCATTGTCGACTTAGCTTCATTGACGACTTAGCCTCATTGTCGACGTAGCGTCATTGTCGACTTAGCCTCATTTTCGACTTACAAGGGGAAAGCCTGCTCTGCGACATTGACTTGGAGATGAGACTAGTATAAATCGATAGAACGTCGAAAAATATTAGACACGTATAGCGGCTTTCTTGTAATCGGGCCCTAGTTTTTTTTTAATGAATTTTTGAAAATCACGATTTTCGTGCTATACGAGTATCTACCGTGGCACACGAGATTTTCCCAACCAAAGTCAGTGGTACAGCGGTAAGGTGGTTGGCTGAGGAGCACGCTGTCGCGCCACGGTAGATACTCGTATAGCACGAAGATCGTGATTTTCAAAAATTCATCAAAAAAAGCTAGCGCCCAATTACAAGAAAGCCGCTATACGTGTCTAATATTTTTTGACCTTCTATCGATTTATACTAGTCTCATCTCAAAGTCAATGTCGCAGAGCAGGCCTTCCCCTTGTTAGCCTCACTGTCGACTTACCCTCATTGTCGACGTAGCTTCATTGCCGACTTAGCCTCATTGTCGACTTAGCCTCATTGTCGACGTAGCTTCATTGTCGACTCAGCCTCATTGTCGATTTAGCCTCATTGTCGACTTAGCGTCATTTTCGACTTAGCCTCATTGTCGACTTAGCCTCATTGTCGACATAGCTTCACTGTCGACTTAGCCCCACTCTTCCCTTGTCCTCTAGTGAAATTAACACCATTTTTCGTCCAAGAATAGAACATCAGACGTTTAAAATGATATGCGTTAAATCCGCAGTGGCAGTTAGTTTTGGCAATTAACTATCTGAATAAGGTTCCTGCTGACTCTTAATAGTCCGGAACTGGTTCGAGCCAGAAGAAGGTCTGATTACACCTATTCCTGCAGCCTTGCACCAACTGGAATGCTCCTCTCAGAATTATATTTCCAGAGTAGAGCTCCTGAGTGTCCATTTTTACAGTGCCTGGTACCCAAATATTTTCGTACTACATGTCATGTAGGCAGTAAGCAGGAGCTAAAAATAAAATAAGTACCAGTAGCAGAAGTTCCGCCGTCTATCTGCCGATAAAAGAGTGCTGGTTATAAAATGCTTTTAGGAAGCAGAAGGGAATGCTTGTGCCTGTCAGATGTAGACGTAAAAAATCCTATTAACATCATATTATCATAGGCCGGGCTCCACTGACTGATGGTGAAACTAGAACAGCGCAGATGGATTTTTTTAATGGATAGCAATTTTTAAGATAACAAACATCAGGATAGGCGAATCAAAAATAATGGAATGTCGAAACTCGTTATTTCGTACTAAATGTAACTTCCGCATTTTAAATGTTTGTACATAGGTATACATTAGCAGGGTGGTCTAAAATTTTTGACGAATTTTTTTTTTTTATAGAGGGCAAGGAAAACCAAATTATATACTCTATATTCCAAAATAAATAAAGTTATAATTGCATTCATTTAGTGTCTTTATTTAGTGTCAACTGATTAATTAAGAATTAGCTGAATAATTTTGTTCACAATATCAATTTACATAAAGATTGAAATTTAATATTCTTTAATTAAGTAACATAAATTGATTATTTACTTTGAGATTATGTAATTAAATATTGGCTATAATTTGGATAATAAAAGTTAATTTATATTTAAAATAGAGTATCTGAATTCATTTTTCAAAATTATATGTACATATGCTTTCATTTTTCCTGAAATTATTCTAAAAGGTACTTCAAATTCAATAATTAAATTATTATAAATATTCCCTTTGCCTAAGAATTTAGGCAAATTTTTAAGCATTGAAATACACATCGCGGTTTTATTCATTTGAACAACAATAATTATTAAATTAATTCAAATTTTCATAACAATATGAAGTAACAATCATTTGAATGTTTTAATGAAAATAATTATTTGATACTTTCCATGTTCCAAACTGATTAATTAATTATTAGCTGACTTATTTTTTTCACAATATTGAATTACATTAATATTGAATTTTAATTAATTTTAATAAGATAACATAAATTGATTACTCACTTCAAGTTTATGTATTTGAATATTGGCTATCATTTCTATAATAAAAGTTTGTTTGAATACCTTCATTATAATTATATAACTTTTTTAACTGTCCGCGATGGTCTGAAATGATTGTCTGAATTCAGTTTTCAAAATTATATGTACATATGTTTTGATTTTTTATACAATTTTTATAAAAGGTTATTTATCATTTAAGTTTTAAGTGATATAATTAAAGATTTTAAAAATATGAATTTAAAATTAATTCAATATTCAAACGAAAATATTTGGGTAATGCTTTTTATGGTTTTAAATGATTGCTTAATTTTTGATTCTTTCAGAACAATATTGAATTACATAAAGATTGAATTCAAATGGTTTTAAATTCAGAAACATAAATTGATCAATTACTTTCAGGTCATGTAATTGAATACTGGATATAATTTGCATGATAAAAGTTTATTCAAATTTGATATACCACTAATTAAATTATTTTTGAAATGACATATTAAATTTTAAGGAATGATAGTGATTTTTTTTAAATGTAGAATGAAAATTATCCCAATGTTTGAATGAAAATTATAGTTGAATGTTTTTTATGTTATGAACAGATTAATTAATTATTAGCTTATTATTGTTTTAACAATTTTAAATTACATGACGATTGCATTTTAATTGCTTTTGATTAGGTGACATAAACTGATTATTTGATTCAAGGTTATGTAATTGACTATATGAAAGTTTGTTAATGTCTAAAATGCTTCTATTACAATTATATATATTATATTAATTCATTATTGGCTAATTAATTTTGTTAAATTATTAAATAACATAAATATTTGATTCCAATTTTTCTATATCAAGTAACATAAATCAATTATTCACTTCGAGTTGATGTGATTGAATATTGGATATAATTAGTATAATAAAGGTTTATTTCTTCAAACCTATCTCTATTACAATGATGTAATTTGTTATAATATTTATGATCTCAAATGAGTATCTGAATTCAATTTTCCCAATCATGTGTATACATCTTCTCATTTTTTCTGAAATAAGTTTAAAAGGTTATTGATGACTGAAATTTTCAGAAGAATATAAAATCAACATTATTTGAATGAGGCATGGAGGAGTAGCACTTAATATATCTCTGAGATAACCACGAAAAAAGAGAGGCATGTAACTTCATACAATTTTCAAAATAATATGTCGATATACATGTTTTAATTGTTCAGCGATGTTTCATCGTAGGCTGTTGTTTTTCTGAATTATTTATACGTTATAATATGATAATTATTCAATGATTCAGCGTTGTTTCTTGATTCACAGATTTCCAAAAATGGACGTGAAATTAGGATTTGAATTCAATTTTCAAAATGACATGTGCATATGTTTTAATTATTTAGTAATGTATCCTAACATGCTCTTCTTCTTCTTCTATATAAGAATTTATTTCAATATTCCAGTGCAAATACATGTTCAATGATTTTTATATTGAGAATAGACAATCGGATCAGAATAGGATTTTTTTAAAATTATAAGTATATTGATGCTTAAATTTAAAAATATAGCCCTGATATAGTACGCGCAAATGTCATTGTACAAAAATTATGTTTTTTTTTCTCCAAAATATTGAATTACATGACTTGCACTTGAAATCTTCAAATTATATCTCGACATTTACTATTATAAATAGTAATAGTAAATTCTACGTTACATGGATTCACTGAATACATTCTTTGAGAATATATTATCAGCAAGAATTTGATTGGTCAAGAAATTCGAACAAATAAATAGTGATTCGAAAATCGAGTAAAGGAAATAACGCAAAAAGTGCGGTCGTGCAATACTTTGTCTAGTTTCTCTAAAAATGAAGTAGATAAGAAGTTGGCTGAATCGTTTTCCCCTTTTGTGAGATCTGCTCGGTTCTGCTTTTGGGCGAACCTAACGACAAAACCAAAACTACCATCTTTCAAGACCCAATTTCATGGTAGTTTTTCGTTTTGTCGTTAGGTTCGCAGAAAAGCAGAACCGAGCAGATCTCACAAAAGCAAAAAACGATTTATCCAACTTTTTTTATCTACTTCCTTTTTAGATAAATAGTAGAATATTCCACTACTGCGGTAATGGTGTTACCGTGGAGCGGCTAATAGAACGCATTCTTTTGATTAGGTATTAAAAAAATAGACAAAATGGCTTCTCCATTTGGCCCCAGTTCATTAAGTCCCATTTACAGATCATTTTAACGGGCCTTACGAGATAAATCGGCCCATGAAAATAAATATTTTACGTATCACATCATTAAGCGAAGGTGTCAATTTTTCACGCAGCATGGA
>CAKNXH010001853.1:183476-200297 GCA_932178445.1 Andricus quercusramuli | reverse complement strand
ATAGGGCTCGGATTGTATTCGTGCAGATGGATTTTCGCGTAATTAATTATATAGTGATTAAATTTAAATGTTGTATTTCAATCTTTTCACCTCTCACTGCGTAATCCCCTTACTCCGCCACTCTACTGGAGTTAGCGGGCACACCACGCGTATTGGAAACCTTAAAAACTATTTTGGTATTTCGAAAGTTTTAACTTAGTAAAACTATCTGGCGCCCCTCAGGCATCACTTGGACTTATTCTGAGTCCAAGTTTCCATAGAAAACATTAAAAATTAAATTAATCAGCAAAAATAGCCTTATAATACATACAGATAGACCATTTCGTAAAAACCTGTTTTTATGGATGCATAGGGTCTCAAAACGTGATTTTTTGGCTTTTCTTCCTCAGATATATTTTGTTTTTAATTATGTGGCAAAGAAATGATATCAGTCATAGTAATTTTTCAGTCGGTAAAGCTGATTAACGCAGAATTTTGAAAGTACCGCTTCTAACAAATATTCCGATGTTTCGTCTAAGTATACCTTCCTGAGATATTTTTTTTGTTTTCCCATTCCCGGGCATAAGTCGCGTATATGGATTATTGCGGGACTTCGTGAGATGAAAAATTTTCATTAGCATTTGAATTTTTCAGAAGCTAAAGAGTAGAACGTTGATCATTATTTTACCCTCACAAACTCAGATGAATTATGGTGAAAGTATAAATGTATGTTTGTACAGTATCCTACCGTGAGATACTAAGAGACTTAAATAATTAACTGCAGACAGCGTCAACATTTTTCAACCTCTCTTAGCAGCGCTGCGTGACGACGCATCGCTTCTTTCAAATTTAATTTACTGATAGCCACATTTTTTTAATTTTACATATTATTATACTATTATATTCACCAATAGAATTGAAGCTGATGGCCACGGTGCAGACGAGAGTATAAAAAACGTTCATTTTTCCCAAGCAGAAGAAAAACTGATTAATGTATTGATGAAGAATTTCGTTACCGGTGTATATATTATTCTGTAGTCGTTATCTAAGACTATAGGCATCAAGCATATGTTCTGAGATGTTTACACTTCATTAGAGTCTGTTTCAAAGATAAACATTTACTCACTCAACTCGTTAAAGTTGGGGTAAGTTAGAACTGAAAAATTATACGTAACTGAAAAACCGATTGGTTTGAATCGTTTGAATCCGTATGAAGCAATATACAACGTTGAAGATAGTATAGTTCCGCCTCCTTCTCCCCATCATCATCATTATCCTTCTCCTCTTCCTTCTCATCATTATCCTCCTCCTCTTCGAGGGAATATACTCCTCCAGGACTATCTCAGGAACGGCGACATACAATATGCACAGAAGCAGAGAGGCAAACGATCTCCTCGATCATTTCGTTTGCGAAAAGTACATTAACCTCCTGATAATCATCTAGCAATATAGAGATAAGGACTCCGCAACATGGTTCTCGGATAACCTTGGTACAGCAGCCATATGAGTGTGAAATGCAAGGGGACTCCCGATTTGAAGCCATGGCTCTGGAGACTGCTACGTCTGGGTCAAGAGCAAAGGTGTCACTTATGTAAGCTGCTATCTCACTCCGAACGCTCAGAACGGGGGCAGCGAGGATTTTCAAGTACAACTAGGTCTGCTGGTGCATACCATACCGGAAGCTGAGGGAGAAGTTGTAACGGCTGAAGACCTCAACGCAAGGGAAGTGGAATGGGGCATGCCCAGAACAGACTCGAGGGGGAAGAGCATCTTGAAGATGGCCGCGAGACGGGGCCTGTTCGCCTTGGCACACTATAATGGAAGCGATCATCAGAGACAGTATGGCTTCAGGAAGGGACGCTCCACGATAGACGCAGTCCGAGAAGTGGTAGAGACTATTGTTAGAGTTAAAGAAGAAAGCTGCTGTATCAGAAAAGCCGTTTTACTGTCAACTCTAGATGTAAGAAACGCTTTAACGCGGCTAGGTTTGCCGACATAATTAAAGCATGCGAAAGCGGCACCGGGGGGAATCTTGCCAAGGAGATAGGGTGGTCGATTTTAGTGGGTCCCATAGTGGTCGTTCGCTGATGATTGGTGATACACCTATTAGCTTTGGTGGAGAATATATCAAGGTTGGTGATAAACTTTACATGAAAACCACTGGTTTATTGGAACATTTGTTTCAGCAAAAACCTGATGAAATTTATATAAGCCCTGATGATCTGAAGAATTACGAAGAAATTCTTATAGCTACAAATTCACACAAGAAGAATCATGGTCCCACTTCACCTATTCTCTCAAACACCGCTGCAAAACATAAAAATATTATAGTAAACTTTTTTTACACAAACGATCATCAACATAGTAATGTAAGTTACAGCAATAAATTAGTTTCCATAATCGAATTGCGCGAGGCACAAACAAAAGCAAAACTCGTCGCGAAAAACAAAAAAAAAACGGATAAAAACAAAAGGAAAGAAACAAAAGTATCCCAATTACATGGTAAAATCCTACCTACAATACTTAGATGATAACCAGAATAGTGAACAGAATAATGATAAAAACACTTTACGTATGAAGTTAAATCCGAGAACAACTGAATATCACTCAAAATGGCGAAAAGACAATTTACGTGTGAAGCTGATTAAGAAAACTAATGAATATCATCCAGAGCTCAAGCATGGCGTCTCATGGCAGCGTCAATCTCAGCGCAGAACGCAGAACGTCAAATCACTAGATATGTCAGCCAATGATATTATCCTATAGTAATCGAAAGAAGTTCTTGCATTGGCGAAGAAAAAAATTAATCAGGTTACATATTTGTATAGAACATCCCAGCAGCAGAGCGCAGCATATATGTAGCACTCCCACACTTTGACATTCTATTCCTCCATTTAAAGCAAATATGCAAAAACATTATTTTTAAATACAGCAACTCACTCAGCAGCGACAAGAGTTTAACAGCTTCGTCAGCTTCCGATTGAGCTCATCAGTCTAGCGATTATGAACAGCAGAACAATAATCAAGGAGACCTATTATGGAGATGATACTATCATTGCTTTTAATTTAATGACTTCTCGATCCAAGGTAAGACTTTCCTTCTAATAGGAATGCAGTCTATTTACGTCAGTTTTCCTCCAAAGGTACTTGATAGTATCCTTGAGTAAAGTCTGTGGTACAAAACACTTTCATTCCCTCATGTTTTTGCAGAATATCTTCTATTTGCGGCTGTCCTTCATGTCCAGGATTTATTATTTTTCTTTGTGAAATGGCTATCTAAACAAATTCTAACTCCCCCATCTTTTTCATCTACAACTCTGATCCGATTACAAAATGAACTTACAGACGATTGAAGAATTCCAAATCCTATCATTCACTTTACACTTTACACTCATCGTGACTTTTCTACTTTTCTTTTATAACTTGCATGAAACAAACTTTTCTATTCTGTTTTGACGCCGGAAATTCTTTTTTATGATTTTTATCGCTTTCAGCGTTTTGTCTGCTATCGGCCTCTTTAAAAGTTGCTATCGGTTTCTGAAAAATCTCGTCTTGTATTATAATTACTTTTTTTCAAAGTCTATTACCCCCCGAGTTTCTCTGAACCGATTTACATCCAATACGATATCGCACACTAGTTTTGGGTTGACAAGTGAAATTATTTGAATCTCTAATTTCCCTATTGCGATATCGACACATATTTTTTCCTTAACATGCTCTAATTTTTTACCGGTACTGTGCGCTTCACGTTATCAGAGATTTTTTCGCTAATTCTTCTGATATGCAGGTTATTTGTAATCCTGATTCACAGGCACTCATTATTGCTGAATCGCCTATTTATTACTTTAATTTCAGACAATCACCTCTTTTTTTCAAATTTTTATTTTCACACGCATCACCCGTCCCATCAAGGTCATACGCAAGGTCCTCCTTTATAGGATCTTATATATCAACTCTCAACTAGACCAATATTGGAGTCAAAATCTAGTTTACCTGATTGTCATTGTTATCGTATTCAAATTTGTCTTTTGAAATTTCCAAGCTACTACTTTCATCTTCAATTCTGCCATCTATGGTGTTAATTTCATATTTTTTACTTGGTCCCTTTTCTCATTTTTCTCTCTCAGATTCTTGCAATCTTCTCTATCATAATTTCCATTCCTACCTTCCTCTCTGAATCTAATATTACTCGTTCGTTCGTCATCGTCACGTCTTTCTTGTCTGCTTCTATTGTTTCTGTATCTATATTGCTCTTGTCTTTCATTTTTATTACTTCTATCCTTCAATTATCGAATTTATCATCCACGCGAAAATTATATTTTCTGTTTCTCCATATGTTCTCCTTTCAGCTTTTATTTCGAACGAATAACATTCTTCCGAGAAATCTACTTTAAATTGCTCAAAATCATTCAACTGATAAGTATTAGCATGAAACCACAAACTGCATTTTTAACTATCGAGATTTCATCATCTTCTGGAATACTTCTTAATCTTAAATATTCCTCTAGATCATATAAGAAATCATAAGGATCATCTTTAGTTTCGTCTCTAAAACTTGGTAATGAAATATCTTTTTTTTGTTGTTCTGTTCGAATTATGTCTATTCTCTAAATTATAAGTTCAACATTGTCTAAAATCTTGTAGTCCTTCTCTAAATATTTGAAAAATGCTCTTATCTCTCTAGATTCTTGACTTCGAATCTGTCGATGACGTGGATCGGAAAAACGTATCGTTTATTCTGATATTTATTATGAATTGGAATTTTATCATCATTCCTATCACGATGGTTATTACCCACGGCATTTCCTCTCATTCTGTTCATACTTCGTGACATATTTCTGCTTCCACAATTTTTTTGATTACGAACCGGAGTTGGAGTTGAACCGGAGTTAAAGATTCGCTCATAAAACTTTGAAAATTAATTATTGATGACTACGTTTTATTTCATAATTCATTTGCTCAGATCTTTTTAAAATCTTCGTAATTTTTTAATTACATAGAAAATTTGGTTATAACGATTAAGGTGATTATGAAATTGATTATCCATATTCTTTGGTGCATATGCATTTATTTGTATGGCCTCTAAATTTATATAAGTTATTCGTGCAAATTAAAAAAATTCTGTTGTCAAAATTACTTTTTTTCTCTTTCCTTCATTAGACGGTTTTTTTTAAAGAGGAAAACATTTTAAAATATGCCTTAAGGGGTCTCTGCAGAATTTAATCATCTTTGACTAAACAAAACGTCCAAATCGGATAAAAATGATGAACTGCAGATTTAAATCCGAACTTGCATTGACAGCAATATTACATATTTGTGTTTTTACTTGATATTACATTTCATTTTAATATTTTTTTTAAATTAATGGTTGACAGGATTATTTACTTGAGGCTTTATATACTATACTCTATAGTTCTTCATGATTGTACGTTGGGCACCTACTGGAGTTTCATTTATTTCTTCTTTGGTCAGTTCGGCAACTCTGCCGCTTCGCATGTTTATTTTCACCCATCTTTTTGTTTCATTGTAATTTCTATATATTCCAGCCAGAACATTATGATTCTCCAATATTGCAAAAACATCACCATCGGATGTTGATAATACAATTTTTTCTCCGATTGGCACAGATTCATACCTCTGCCCTCTTGTTAATATTTTAATTGATATATCAGCAGGAAAACTATATCTTTGAAGTTTGAATATCAGATGATGATTCCTCAAGGGAATAAGCCGAATAAATTTGAGATGTTCAAGACCACAACCATGTCCATCAGGAGAAGGAATCCTTAAAGGTAAAGCTGTGGACCTGACAGGGGAATTAGCTCTTGCAGAAGGAGATCTGGACCTGGCACGAAGAAAATGATCGGAAGGAGGAAGAAACTTCTCCGGAAAATTATTTCTTTCAGAAGTAGAAGAAGAAGGTCCGGCTTGAGGAAGATCAGGAATGGACTGGTCCTTAGGTAAGCATTCGATCTGTGGTATGTCCACTGCAAAAAAAAACAGGACTAAATTTTTTAAATGTACGTTGGTATTTCATTCACTCTCCCTGTATAAATCGGCTCATTGGTCTATATTTCAATTAGGGCAGTGGTTATGTTCTCGTCAGAACAACTAGGCTAGTCAGCTCTAGTCAATATCCTCTTAAGGCGCTGTTAAGATTTTACATTCTTTGTGAATAAAAAAACTATGCAGGTGTAGTTAAGCGTCAATTTTGTATTTTAGCCCGGCTTCAGTTGGGCAGTATGAGCCTATAACTCGGCAGTTAATTTGTTGCAAACGCCACCGCACAATCAGTTAGTTACTTCCACAAATGATTTTTCATCGTGAATTTTCCATTATAGCGAAAAAGTTATAGGAAATTTATCATAAGAAAATTATTATAGGCTTACACTGATTTTGTTATTGTTTTTAAGGGTCTAATCTGCATGAGAGCAAGGAATAAGACTACAAAAAATGTACCTGTTAAAAAAGTGAAATTCTGGTACGGTATAACTTTCACGAAAATTGTTCTTCAAAACATTGAGAATCAAATTTCGTGAGTGTAGAATATTTTGTAGTTCAAAAGATTATTAATAGTTTTAAACAGTTTATGGATTAACACTTCCACTATCAATTTTTATTTGTACTAGGAATACCTTGGTGATCCACATGTTCACTTCTCATCCCGAAATTCGCCAGAAAGACTCTCTCTTTGGGCGGCATACCTGCTGATATTTCTGTAAAAAAACAATTATATGTATGAATTTTTAAAGTTAAAAATGTAATAATAATAGTAAAAAAGCAGCTCGATTACTCCGTTTTATGTAGTTTAAGTTGGGTGCATCGCATCAATGATTCGCGGTTGTGAATCGCCGCCAAGTAAAAAAAAACGTGCATATTTTTTTGGATGTAGGTTATGTATACTTGAATATCAACATAAATTATGAAATCAATGTTTACCTGGTACGTCTGGAAGATATGTAAATTTTCGTACTTGATGTAATGAGAAACCATCGACATATGGAAATGGACTGGCTACTCCGTGGGCGAAACGCGAATGGCAATTAAAAAGAGAAGGGATTGAGTGGTGGGCAATCTGTCTCTTTCTCTTGCAGGAGCGTCGCTCATGTCGATACGTTTCACTGTCATTTTCACAGCTTAGGTATTTTTGTAGTATTCAAATAAAATAAATATATATTCGCATTTTAATTTATTCTATTATTAAGCATCGTCTTTACGATATTTACAGCGCATGGGCATCGCAGAAACACAGAGGCCATCAATAGAGAGCGTACGGTCCTGAGTCCCAACCGTCAAAAACGTTCTAGAAAAATCACCTTTGATCAGAAAGACACAGGTTGCCCACCACTCTCTCTCTCTCTCTCTCTTCTCTTCCTAATTGTCATTCGCGTTTCGCCCACGGAGAAGCCAGTCTATTTCTATATGTCGATGTAAGAAATCTACACTTGTCAACATTTTTGTAAAAGAATGCGATTGTGTAAAATTTTCAAATTTATATGCACAGCGATAGAAGGATATAATTAAACTTATAAATTGGCACGTCACCTTGAGTAATATAGCGTATTCACATGTGATTAGTTTTTCTCCTTGAGAGATATTTTTTCTTAACTAAAAATGTGAAAAATTGTGAAAAAAGCCTAAAATATTTGTTTAATAAAACATATTATTATATTATAATTATTATAATAAATACTATTGTATTCACCAATAGAATTAAAGATGGTGGCCACGGTAAAGAGCAGGGTATAAACGACCTCCATTCTTTCCAAGTAGAGGAAAAACTGATTAACGTATTGCTAAAGAATTAGCTCGTTAGCCGCGTAAGAAAGGGATATTCTGGTGCTTTATTATACATTATATAATACAACCTAGAGCTGTTATCTCATAGATTATAGGCATCAGGCTTATCGTCCTGAGATGTTTACACTTCATTAGAGTCTGTTTCAAAGATAAACATATAATCACTCAACTCGTTAAAGTGAATCGTTTCAATCCGTATGGGGCAATATACAACGTTGAAGATAGGATAGTTCCTCCTCCCCATCATCATCATTATCCTTCTCCTCTTCCTTCTCATCATCATTATCCTCCTCGTCCTTGAGGGAATATACTCCTCCAGGACTATCTCAGGAACGGCAACATACAATAAGCACAGAAGCAGAGAGGCAAACGATCTCCTCGATCATTTAGTTTGCGAAAAATACATTAGCCTCCTGATAATCATCTAGTAATATAGAGGTAAGGACTCCGCAACACGGTTCTCGGATAGCATTGGTACTGTAGCCATATGGGTGTGAAATCCAAGGGGACTCCCGATTTGAAGCCATGGCTCTGGAGACAGCTACGTCTGGGTCAAGAGCAAAGGTGTCACTTATGTAAGCTGCTACCTCACTCCGAACGGGGGCATCCAGGATTTTCAAGCAAAACTAGGTCTGCTGGTGGATACCATACAGGAAGCTGATAGAGAAGTTGTAACGGCTGGAGACCTCAACGCAAGGGCAGTGGAATGAGGCATGCCCAGAATGGACTCGAGGCGGAAGAGCAATTCGAAGATGGCCGCGAGACGGGGCCTGCTCGTTATGAATTCCGGCAAAATTCGAACTTTCAGGAGAGCTGGCAGCGTTGGCACGATCCCAGATATTACTCTAGCCTACGTAGGAGTGGCTTCTCTGGTAGTGGACTAGAAGATCTTGGAAGACTAATGAAGGCGATCACCAGCATATACAGTTTACTATCAGAGAAAGCCTAAGAGTCAGGACACAGCAAAGCAATAACAGGGGTTGGAATGCTTCAAAAAAGGATGTGGACAAACTATCCCTGACGGTAACCAGAGAGTATCACAGATTACTGGAGAGATCTGACATGGGGGCAGAAGGACTTGTGGCAGCCACCATGCAGATTATAAACCAGGCCAGTAAAGCTTCGTTGCCTCGGAAGTAGAGGCACAACATAGGGATGCCGCTTACTGGTGGAATGAAGGAATAGCCAAACTTCAAAGGGAGTGTTCGAAACGCAGATGGACAGCCAGCAGGAAAAAGGGAAGAGGAGTCCAAAAATATAAACAAGCAAAGAAGGAACTGGGTCAGGACATTAAGAAGAGCAAAAGACAGAGTTGGGGTGAGCTGCGTCGGGAAGTAGACGATGATCCTTGGGGCTTGGGTTACAAAGTAGTAACCCAAAAACTCGGGGCCTTCTCAGTGAGTGGATCAATGCGAGCGGAATCCATGAGGCACATCGATGACATACTCATCCCGACGCATTCGGAAAAAGAGAAGGATTGCTGCAAAATCCCCCTAAGGGAGACTTCACCCTTTAGTGAGAAGGAATTATTAACAGCTTTGAGCTCTCTTCAGAACAAAAAAGTGCTTTGACGGAGTACTAAAAGCAGTAGCACGCGTTGCCAACAGATACTACTGAGTATGATGAATAGCTGCTTGAAATCTGAGATATGCTACAAACAGTGGAAAATGGAACGACTAGTGCTGATTAGTAAGGGGAGAGAAGACCTTAATTCCCTATCAGCGTACAGACTACTCTGCATGCTGAATACCACTGGGAAGCTAATGGAGGAATTGTTGAAGCCTCACCTGCTGGCGGCTGTCCAATCGGCGAGAGACCTTGCCGAGAGACACTATGGCTTCAGGAAGGGACACTCCACGATAGACGCAGTCCGAGAAGTGGTAGGCACCATTGTTAGTGTTAAAGAAGAAAGCTGCTACATCAGAAAAGTTGTTTTACTGGCAACTCTAGATGTAAGAAACGCTTCTAACGCGGGAGATAGGGTGGTCGTTTTTAGTGGGTCCCATCGTGGCATTATTATAATGACAAAAACTAGCTGAACTAAGTTGAAAAGTTGATAAATAAATTTATTGGACTATTAAGTAGAAATAGGAGAAAATATTTGGATATCGTTTATGGTGTACGAAAACTTACGTGTGAAGCTGAATGAGAAAACTAATGAATATCACCCAGAGCCTAAGCATGGCGTCTCATGGCAGCGGCAATCTCGGCACAGAAAACAGAACGTCAAATCACTACACATGTCAGCCTATGATATTATCCTATAGTAATCGAAAGAAGTACTTGCATTGGCGAAGAAAAAAATAAATGAGATTACACATTCGTATAGAACATCCCAGAGAGCGCAGCATATATGTAGCACTTCCACACTTTGACATTCTATTCCTCCATTTAAAGCAAATATGCAAAAATATTATTTTTAAATACAGCAACTCACTCAGCAGCGACAAGAGTTTAACAGCTTCGTCAGCTTCCGATTGAGCTCATCAGTCTAGTGATTATGAACATCAGAACAATAATCAAGGAGAGCTATTATGGAGATGATACTATCATTGCTCTTAATTTAATGACTTCTCGATCCAAGGTAAGACTTTCCTTCAAATAGGAATGCAGAGTATTTAAGTGAGTCTTCCTCCAATGATAAGTATTTGTTGATCAGTATTTGCATCAAACCACAAAGTGAATTTTTAACTAGCTTTTCTTTTAACTTATATAACTATTTTTTTATTCTGTTCGAATTATTTCTATTCTCTACATTATTTGTTCAACATTGTCTAAAATCTTGTAGCCCTTCTCCAAATATTTGAAAAAATGCTCTTATCTCTCTAAATTCTTGACTTGGAATCTGTCGATCATTATGAATTTGAATTTTATCATCTTTCCTATCACGATGGTTATTACACATGACATTTCCTCTCCTTCTGTTCATACTACGTGACATATTTTTGTTTCCAAAATGTATTTGATTACGAGCATGATTCGGGGTTGAACCGGAGTTGAAGATTCGCTCATAAAACTTCAAAATTAATTTTTAATGACTACGTTTTATTTCATAATTTATTTGCTCTATATCTATAAGATACTCTGAAAAGGTGTTATCTTTCCAACAGATATGAGGCAAGTAGTATATAAATTTAAAAAAATTTATTATATAAATTGAAGGATAGAAATTAATCTCGCAAGAGTATTGAATATGACAAATATTTCTCAATTCGCAATTGTGATAGAATTTCAACCAATGTCTAACCATTCAACTAATTATTTAATTTCAACAGTTCGAGTTTCAAAATATTCAATTTTGAACATTTGAAATGAGAAATATAAGTTTATAATAATCAGAACTGACATCTCTTAAATATGAAAGCTTCAAAATGGAAGTTGTTCAATTTCAATAGCTTTTGTTTTGAAAGAGAAGACAAATATAACGTTTTCGTTTAAATATTGTCTAGTTCTTGAGCTTTTAAACTCTTATTTATTCATTGTTTCACCTTGTAATTTAAGGCTTTTGTACAGGAAAATAATTGCGTTTTGTAATCAAATTCATGCATCCGTTTTATACGTTTATTTTATCTGTAATTCAGATCTTTTTCAATTGTTTTGTAATTCCTTAATTATATATAAAAATCGGTTATAACGATTAAGGTAATTAGGAAATTCATCACTTATGTTCTTTTAGTGCATGTGCATTCATTTTTATCGATTTTATGTTCATATGAGTTATTTCTGCAAAGTCATACATTTTTATAATTATGAGAGAAGCAAGAAAAGTTGTTTACAAAATTTCTGCTTTAATAATTATGAAATTTTGGGACTAGACCCGCGTTTCCGATTGCTTCATATCTATTTTCCCAAACTTCCAACTCGATATGGCGTTTCGTGTGAACGTAAGTTGGTTTTGGAAAAATGTGAAAAAAAACTTTGAGGTTACGCTCACATGGCCTTAAGGGGTCTCTGCAGAATTTAATCAGCTTTGAGTAAAAAAGCGTCCAAATCGGATAAAAATGGTCACCTGTAGATTCAAATGCAACTTTAGATTACAAACAATATTACACATTTGTGTTTTTATTTGACATTACAGTTTATTTCAACATTTCGTTTGAATTAACGGTGTTAAGGATTATTGACTTGAGGTTTTAGACACTCTACTCTATAGTGCCTCATGATTGGACGATTGGCACCTACTGGAGTTTCATTTATTTCTTCTTTGGTCAGTTGGGTAACAATGCCGCTTCGCATGTTTATTTTAGCTCGCCTTTTAGTGTCATTATATTTCCTATATATTCCGGCAAGATGATTATGACCCTCCAATATTGCAAAGACATCACCATCGGATGTTGATAATACAATTTTTTCTTGGTTTGCCATAGTCATATAGGCTTCCTTTCTTATTTTCATTTTTATTGTTGTGTCGGCAGGGATAGTGTATCTTCGAAGTTCGAATGTCAGGCGATGATTCTTAAAGGAAATAAGCCGAATAAATTCGAGTTGTTCAAGACCACAACCATGTCCGTCAGGAGAAGGAAGCCTTATAGGTACAGGTAAGGACCTGACAGGAGAATTATCTTTTGCAGAAGGAGATCTGGACCTGCCACGAAGAGAAGGATCGGCAGGAGGAAGAGACTTCCCAGGAAAATTATTTCTTTCAGAAGTAGAAGAAGGTCCGGCTCGAGGAACACCAGAAATGGGCTCGCCACTAGGTAGGCTCTCGAGTTGTGATATTACCACTGCAACAAAAAAGACAGGACTTAGGGCAGTGGTCGTATTCTCCTTAGAACAACTTGACTAGTCAGTTCTAGTCAATATCTTTCGAGGCGTTATTAAAATTTTACGTTTTTTGTGAATAGGAAAACTATGCAGGTCTAGTTAGGCCTTAATTTTGTATTCTAACTAGGTTTTAGTTGCGCCCTCATTAGAATAAAAGAAGAAGCAAAATCTAATTAACTGCAAACCGCGGATAAGTTTTTTATTAAGCAATTAGGGTGAGAAATAACTCCATAATAAGTATAGACAGGGTCCTCTATAAAATAAACTGTTTAAATTTGTTATAAGAAATGTTTTAATACCCCCTAAAGATTCGAATGGTTTACGATTTCGAAGGATTTCAACAGATTTCACGGGATTTCAATGAATTTCTAGAGAACTCTTGGGAATAAATTAAATTTTATTTCCAGAGATTTTTATGGATTTCCACGGCTTTGAAGAACATCAAAAAGTTTTGAGAAATTGCAATTATTTCAATGAATTTTAAAGAATGTCAGAGGGTGTAAGATATTTGATAGGATCTCTAAGTATTGCAATGACTTCAGGGCATTTTACGAATTTCTAGGGATTTTAAACAAATTTGATAGATTTCAAGGATTATAATCGATCTAAACACATTTCCAAACGTATCAAGGGATTTTAAAACATTCCAGAGGATTTTGAAGATTTTAATGAAATTTCAAAAAATTTTAAGTATATCAAGGGAATATAATAATTCCGGTACGGTATAGTTTTCACGCAACATTGGGAATAAGGTTTCATGTGTATAGAATATTTTTTATTTTAAGGGACTAATAACACAAGCCCACAAAAATAATATATTTTCTGTAACCCAAAGACCAGACTATGTGACCCCGAAGGATTGTGGTATCCTCAAACCGAATCCGTTATCCAAATGTTTCCTATACGTCAAGTTTTTGAGATATCCTAACCTGAAAGTGCCCAAATGGCTATTTGTAGCCATATTTGAGGCAATATAACACGATCAGCATTTTTCTCTCTAAAAGCTGCTAACGCCATCGTTTAGTACTTCTTTTTACCTTTCATTTGCATTTTTATTCATCTCAAACCGATTTTTTTTCTTTGAGATATGACACACAGAATTTTATCCACTTTCTTTGCCTTCTTTGCTAGTTTGTCATTGTGGAACTGAAATGGTTAATGTGCGGTATCTCGGACGCATAGAAAGAATTTAGGCAACGGATTCGTTTTTAGGACACCTAAATCCTTCGGGGTCAGCTAGTCCGGTCTTAGGGTACAAATTTTGTCGGCCTGTGTAATATTTTTACACATTTTATTGAGTAATACTTCCCCTATCGACTTTTATTTTTTTACTAGGGTTTACCTTGATGATCCGCATGTTCACTGCTCGTCCCAAAATTTGCCAGAAAGTCCCTTTCTTTGGGCGGCATACCTGACGATATTTCTGTAAAAAAAATATATATATATATATATTCACGAATTTTTAAGTTCTCGCGCTTCGCGCTCGATGATATATTTATCTGGCGTTTCGCGATCGATAATGTATTCACGTCGCGCTACGCACTCGGTCTTTGTATTTTTCCACATTTGTGCACAGAATTTTTGAATAGCCGTCCATGAAATTTTTAAATCTTGAAAGAAAGTGGTCTCAAAAATTTGGAAATTTCTCTAACTTTTTGAATTTTCAAACGAAATGGCTGGCTAACGAAGTTGACCGTCAATTTAGGACACTTGAAGAGAAGACCGGAACCCAATCTAATAGATTAATTTTTTCAAATCTATCGTGCTCACAGACGGAGAGACATACATACATTCATTTACACTCCTAATTTTTTTGCCTCACAACAAAATCACAATCAGAGTTCAAACTCTTTATTTTGGAAGAGAAAGGTGACGCAGAATTTACCGGATTTTTTGGTTTTTCTCCCTCAGAGATATTTTTTTATAAAAACGTAGCTTTTTTTGAAAGTTATTACGAGAGTATAAAGGCTCTACATTGTTTCAAAATGTCGATAAAACTGATTAACGCAGAATTTTGAGAGCACCGCTCCTGACGAGTATTCCGATGATTCGTGTAAATATAGCTTCCTGAGGTATTTATTGTTTTCCCCTTCCCGGGCAGAAATCGCGTATATGAATTACGAGTATTGCGGGGCTTCGTAAAATGAGGAATCTTAATTAGGATTGTAATTTTTCAGAAGCTAGAATCTCGAACGCGGATAGTTATTTCACCTCAAGAAACTCAAAAAAAATATGTTGGAAGTAAACGTATGTATGTACATTATTCTACCTTGAGACACTAAGAGTCTTGAATAATTAGCTGCAAACAGCGTCTGTCTGGCTGTGTGCAGTCAGTGAGACACTTCTTTCAAATTTAATTTACTGATAGTCACATTTTTTTAAATCATACATATTATTATACTATTATATTCACCAATAGAATTAAAGATGGCGGCCACGGTGTAGACGAGAGTATAAGCGACCTTCATTTCTCCCAAGTAGAGGAAAACTGATTAATGTATTGATAAATAATTTTTTTAGCAGTGTACGGAAGGCATGTTCTTTTTTTTTTATTATGGATTATATATGTATATTTTTTTCTGTAGTCGTTATCTCATAGACTATAGGCGTCAATCTTATCGTTCCGAGATGTTTACATTTCATTAGAGTCAGTTTTAAAGATAAAAAATCAAATAGTACGTTCGTTAAATTTGGGACACAACATTAGATGGGTCTCGAATTTTATTCAGAAATTTCTCACGCGATATATCATCTTGAAAAAAAAAGACAGAACTCGCCACTTCAACGTGGAATTTCACAAGCTTTCTAAGAGATTCAAATAAAATGCCTGGCGTTATTTTACCAATTCAGTAACCGTGTTTCAAATTCATCAGTAGAGCGTGAACAAAGCTGGCGAAAACAAAGCAAAACAATTTGCGAAAAATACACAAAAGGATAAGAACTGTATGCGTAAATTTCAAAATAAACTTACTTTTGCCAGGCTATGCCCCTTATCTCAAAATTTCTCAAAGCTAAAAGAAATTACTCTAATTGATTTTTGGGCGCCAGGCGCACCCGCGCCAATTACACACTCAAAAAATTAATAGACTGGACGTGGGCCAGGCTTATGCCTGAGCTGGCTTAAGCCCTTTAGTTCTAATTGTTGGTAGAGGAGATGTGTGAGCCTTGTGGGAAAATTCAAGGTTTTATAATGCCATCTTATCAACAAATTACATTTCTCGGTAGCTCATGGCCACATCTGACCTGCCCAAGGAATAACAAAAGGGGAGATATTTCTCGGTATCGTCATTAAACGCCATTTTAATATTTCATTCTATTAGATCAAAGTTAATGTACGAAGATAATTTCATGATGTGTGATTTTATAGCATACTTCTACTGGAAAACAACTAAATTAGGTGGTGCTAAAACTTTCAGCCGATATTCCAGGGATTTACGCGGAAATATTCGAATGGTCATCCGATCAAATCATTTTTCATACCGATACATAAGCAGAAAACACAAATTTAAATTCAAAACATAGTTAAAATTTCAAAGCGGAAATCTACACCTGCCACGAAGGAAAGATGACGTCAGGAGCCCTCAAATGGCGTCGTGTTTTTCTCATGCATAGCTAGCGCAAGCTTAGTACTGCTACACGCCAAAGTTGCGGTCACTGTTTTCTCATGTTGCAAAGACATCGCCATCAGATGTTGACAAGACAATTCTTTTTTCCGATTGGTAGAGGTTCATACGTATGCCTTCCAATTAACATTGTAATTGATGTATCGACAGGAAAAGGAATTGATGTCCATCAGAAGATGGAAGCTTTATAGTTGGAGAGGTGGACCTGGCAGGAGGATCAGCTCTTGCAGAAGATCTGGCACGAAGAGGAGGATCGGTAGGAGGAAGAGACTTCTTATTAGAAAAATCATATTTTTCGTATGTCACGTAAGGCAGTGGTCATATTCTCGTGAGAACAATTCGGCTAGTCGGTTCTAGTCAATACCTAGGTCTAGGTATGTCCCAATTTTGTATTTGAGCCACGCTCATTTTTTCATCAAGGTATTGGGGTGAGAAATCACCTCATAATAATTGTAGGCAGGGTCCTATAGAAAGAAAATTGCTTAAATTTATTATAAGTAATGTATTACTAACCCTTCAATTATCAAAAGAACTCTTGAGAATAAATTCAATTTCATTTCAAGAGATTTTATGGATTTCCACGACTTTGAAGAATTTCAAAGAGTTTTAAGGGAATTGCAATTATTTTGAGGAAATTTGAAGAATATCAGAAGAT
>CAKNXH010001853.1:159996-183376 GCA_932178445.1 Andricus quercusramuli | reverse complement strand
TTCTAAGTATTCCAATGGTTTTAGTCCATTTTAAGAATTTACAGGTTTTTTTTTAATTTAACAGATTTCAAGGACTGTGAACGACTTGAGAATATTTTTGAAGCTATCAAGGGATTTTATAAGATTCCGGAAGATTTGGAAGATTTCAATGAAATTTCAAGCAATTTTAAAGCTATCAAGGGAATTCGCGAATGATTGTCGGGTAAGATTTATTTGTGCGGAATTGTGAGTTTCATAAAATAATGCTTTCCTTCTTATTTTATCTATTTTTTGCATCAATCTCTCCAATTTTTCAGTATGATTTATTTCATTGCTCATGATCGAACGATAGTTTTCTATATAATCATTTTCTATTGAAAATGTTCTGTTTCAGCGAAAAAGTTATAGGACATTTTTTATAATAAAATCGTTATAGACTTATACTGATTTTCTATAATTTTTTAAGGATCCCATCTGCAAGAGAGTAAGAAAACAAGCCTACAAGAAAACGTAACTGATGAAAAATAGAATTCCGGTACGATATACTTTCCACGAAAATTTTTCTTTAAAACATTGGGAATAAGGTTTCATGTGTGTAGAATATTTCTTCAGTTCAAGAGATTAATAATAATAGTTTTAAACTGTTTATTAACTAACACTTCCCCTATAAAATTTTTTTTTTTTTTTTTTACTAGGGTTACCTTGATGAACCGCATGTTCACTAATCATCTCAAAATTTGCCAGAAAGTGCCTTTCTTTGGACGGCATACCCACTAATATTTCTGTGAAGAAACAAATATATTTATGAATTTTTAAAATTTAAACATGCATTAAAAATAGTAAAACTACAGTTTGATTACTCCATTTCATGTCGCTTAAGTTGATTTCTTCGTATTAGTGATTTGCGGTGGTAATAGCCGCAAAGTACAAACATAAAAACGCGCATATCTTTTTTGGGCATAAGTTATGTTATGAAAACTTTCATGTTTCAGCTTCAAAACTTGAAAATTTCGGCAAAGAGCGATCAAAATTAAATGTTTTTAGGTATAATGGTTTGATTAAAGAACCTATGAGACACTGTTTAAGATAAGTGAACCCCAAACATCTGGCTAACTATCAAACTTAATTAGCAAAGAAATGATATTAGTAATAGTAATTGTTTATTATCATACATTTTACATAGTATTTTACATTCATCAATGTATAATATATATTCCAACATACGTGCTATAAAAAAATGACATTGATTAATTCGTAAAGTACCAATAGAATCGAGAATTTCGAGAGCACCGCTTTCAACAAATTCTCCGATGCTTCGTGTGAACATAACGTACTGAGACATTCATGTATTACCCTTCCCGGGCGAAAATCGCGTCCATGGGTTATTGTGTGGCTTCGTGAAATGAAAAATTTTATTTAGCATTTCGATTTTTCAGAAGCTAAAATCTGGAATACTTATAGGTATTTTTCAACAGCTGTTAGCAGCGCTACGCGACGACACGTTGCTTCTTTCAAATTTAATTTACTGATAGTCTGATAAAAGATTAAATTATTGGTGGAATTCGAGATGCAGATTTATGCAAACGCAGAGAAAGCTTTTTGGGAGTGAAGAGAAATTTCAGACCAGAGTACAAACGATCTTCATTTTTTTCAAGTAGTGGAAAAGCTGAGTAACGTATTTATTAAGAATTTCGTTAGCAGTGTGTTCCGGTGCTTCATTATAGATTATTATATGATACATCCTATGGTCTTTATCTCATAGATTATGAAATTCAATCTTATCGTTCTGAGATGTTTACACTTCATTAGAATCAGTTTTAATGATAAACATGATTGTAATGATTGAACTTGTTAAAATTAAGGTGCAACATTCTATAGGTCTTGAAGTTTAATTTGGAAACTTCTCACATGATATATCCTCTTCTAAACAATTCATAAATATCTTCACTGAAAGTCAATAAACGTGGAATTTGATAAGCTTTCTAACAGATTTAAAACAAATGTCTATCGTTATTTTCAATTAAGTATTCGTGTTTTAAAGTCTTCAGTAGATGCTACCTACAATACATGGATGGTAACCAAAATAGTGAAAAGAATAACAAAGTTCAATAAAGTTTCACGAGAAAAAAAAAGAGTGTCACTCAATGCCGATAAACACTTTATGTATGAAACCAAACCCGTAAACAAATGAATATCACCAGATGATAAAAACGCTCTCGATCCCAAGATCGAAAAGTCAGCTAGGACTTAAATTAACGTCTTAATAGGCTACGAAACCCCTCTTTGTTTCAATTACGAAAGTGTCACGCAATAATCTTGGTCACGTTCACCCCTCTACCTAACTTTTTTTATAGTCCGTGCCATGCTAATATTTTATAAAAGAAAAATTTCACTTTACGGTTGATGCAATCGCCATTTTTATCAGAAATACGTACGAATCATGCAACGCTGCCAAAGCAAGAAAAAGCGTTCAGTGCTGTTATTGTTTTGAAGCATTTACTTTGTATGAATGCAAGTTCTGTCCGATCACATGTACAGAGAAATCATAGAAACCATGTATCTAAAGGTAGTAGAACATGCCTTGATGGAAAGAAGCCTTTTCATCGTAAAAATATTGACTTCGAGGTTTCAATTTATTCTGTTCTCGATCCTATCGATATTCGCCAACTTGAAAACGCTACTGCCGAAGAAAAACTGCTAGAACCCCACCTTTATGAAGATGAGGGCGACCTCGCTGCTGAAAGAAATTTCGAAAATCCTGGAGATGTTGACCGTGGTGATGTTGTTCCTGGTGATGATGATCCTAGTGACGGTAATCCTACTGATGGTGATCCTGGTGACGATGATCCCGGTGATCAAGATTTCGGTGACGTTGATTCCGCTCCTGAATCTAATGATGAATCTGATGTACGGTCGCAAACTAAAGCTACCGAAGGTTTTTTTTTTTTTTTTTTAAAGGAGTAAAAACGGAAAATGCTTATGCACCAGCCACACTCGAACTTTGGGGACCACGAGCCTAGTATATGCATCTCACGCATATGTATATGATATACATACACGTGAGATGCACACATAGGCGAGTAGTCCACAAGGAACGAAGGTGAGTGTGGGACTTACCAAACGGCACCTACCCACTAAACCTTAACTCCTTTTCCCGCCAACCCATGTCCTCGGAACCGCTTTCGCATTACTTCAAGGACATGGGGGTAAGGCCACTAAGTCGTGCTTCGACTTCCATCGTTTTGAGCCAGCTTGGCATTTCAACTCTCCGCACCCAACCAAGATGCACGCATCGTCCTCAGTGGTATGGTGGTACCACAACCCGGGTTCGTCGGCCTTCGGCATATTGGTTGGGTGCTATTCTTTAACTTGGTCGTCCTTGAGGTTTCCTCGATGAGGCTGCCTCTCGGAATGACCAACACCTCATAATCCCGGGCAGTTGGTCTGTTCGGGATTTTTCGCCCTTTGCGGCGCAGAGGTAGCACTGCGGACTGCTTTCGCATTCCGCAGCCCTATGGCCCTCTTTGCCGCACTTCCAACACAGTTTGATCTGATCAGGACCCTTGCAGTACACTGCTATATGGCCAAATCCTAAGCAGTGGTAACACCTTGTTTTCTCAGTCTTTTTCCGGACTCTACAGGACATGCAACCCACTTTGAGATGTCCTGTCCGAATCAGACACGCCGCCAGTTCCTCGCTAATTTCCACATACGCCTTCAGGTATCCCCTGAAGGCCCTCTTCGTCAAACACACTTTGACGTCGTTTGGATTGACGGCGTCAAAGTGATGACACACCGCCTCCGTCACCTCCTCCACACTGGTTGTCGTGTCCAGGTCAAGGACTTCGACTTCCGTGCGCGGGACGAGGTCCCGCACATTGTTGCCAACACCGACCGCCTCTCTAATCGCAGACGATAGTTTTTCCCTGCAGTCTACCGCAGGGCCCATCTCAATGAGAATTTCTCCTTTTCGTGTCTCTCGGTCACCCCTGATTTCCACACCAAGGTTGTCCGGTTTGACCTTCCTTTTTATATCCTTTAGCACTTCGGCGTAGCTCGACCCTTCGGCCGGTCTTGATAAAGACCGCCTCGGGTGTAGCTCTTCTATGCTGTTCCTTCTTCTTCGTGGGTGCAGGCGCAACTGGTGTCGCCCCTGCCACGCTCATCTTCAGGGTTGAGGACGCTGCTGGTGTAGTGAGCGTCCTTGGTTTCTTCTTCGCCTGCTTGGAGGAGCCAGCCTCAACGGGACTCGGGGTGAACTCTCGTTCGCGCTTCCGAGCGGGAGTTTCCATTGCTTCTTCTGTCTGGGTCCCCGCTCGGCTGGTTTCTTTCACCGCTTCACTTCTTTTAGCAATCGCCTTCTTCTTTTCTTTCGCCGCGACCTCCGCTCCGAAATCCATTATCGCCTGTCGGAATAAATTGTGGGCGAAGCCCACTTCCTGTCCCAACTCCGTCATTAGATTATGTGCCTCCTTCAGTCCATTCCTAATGGGCAGGAACATCTTCCGCTTAGTATCGCAGAATTCTTGCGTCTTCCAGATTACGTCAGATAGCTCTAACCAGATTTCTCTACCCTCCGTCATCCCTTTCTCCGCGTCAGCGTAAGCCCCCTGACTCCTGTCAAATTCCTCCACATCATCATACTCTCCCTCCGACTCCTCAGCCACACTTCAGTTTAAATTTCGTACAGTCTCCATTCAATTCCCACGAGTAGCTAGGGAAATAAAGGTCCACCCCCGCAGATCCCCGCATGCGAGGGTAAGGTGTGTGTACTCTAGAAGGCGACCTGGTGTCCTAGAGACACCGTATACGACACCACTCCCCTGGTGCCACGCAGCCTTCGGCACGGTAAAGCTACCGAAGGTGATGTTCTTCTATGTAATTCACAACAAGTAGTAGAATCTTATGTGGAAACAAAAACCTGCTGAAGAAAGAAAAATCATTTCAAGACAATCATGAGATTGCAAAACAAAAACGCAAGTCACAATGGAAAATTCCAGTCAATTTTGCAATAGAATTGTTACCATAACGCGGGACTTGCTACGGCCCTGCACGAAAGGGTTGCTGGGCTGCACCCGAGTCGAGGCAAAACCCCCCGAGTCCCGCCCAAAGTGTCGAGATTTGATTGTTATCTAACCCCCTCTTTCTGGACCTGGCACGAAGAGGAGGATCGACAAGAGGAAGAGACTTCTCAGGAAAATTATTTCTTTCAGAAGTAGAAGGAGAAGGTCCGGCTCGGGGAACAACAGGAATGTATACACTATTAGGTAAGCTCTCGAGCTGTGATATTACCACTGCAACAAAGAAGACAGGACGAAATTTCCTTAATGTACATTGTTATTTTATGAATTCTTTGCGTATAAATCGACGCATTTGTCCATATTTCAATAAGGATAGTGGTGATATTTTTGTGAAAACAACTTGGCTAGTCAGCCCTAGTGAATACCTTTTAAGGCGCTGTTAAGATTTTACCTTCTTTGTGGATAGAAAAACTCAAGATTCGAATGGTTTACGATTTCCAAGCATTTCAAGAGATTTTACGGGATTTTAACGAATTTCTGGAGAACTCTTGGGAATAAATTTTTTTTTCAAGAGATTATTATGGATTTCCACTACTTTAAAGAATGTCGAAGAGTTTTGAAGGAGTTTCCAAAGGTATCAAGGGATTTCAAAAGATTCCAGAGTATATTTGGAAGATTTCACTGAAATTTCAAGCAATTTTGAATAGATCAAGGAAATTTGCACATGTTTGTTGGATAAAATTCATTTGTGCAGAATTATGAGTTTTATAAAATAATTTTTACAACACTATCATGAAAATGGCGTGTTTTCGTACGTATGATCTGTGTGTAATGTGGCGCATTTCAAACGATGCGAATAAAGAACGTACGAAATGAGGAATGCTTACGAAAAGGCCTCTTTTCGTAAGCATTCCACATTTTCACAATAAGTGAAAGGAAGATAGTTAGATGAAGACGGAAATAGGTCGATGTTTTCAGCGACAACTGTAGCGCGCTCGTCTCGCGACATACCGTGCAGAAATATATACGCTATAAAAACTAATCACTACTTAAAATATTAAATTTTGTCTTTTCAAACTGATAACATTTTTTTTATAAGTAAACTATGAACTTTTATTAGTAATTTGTATTGAAAAAGTAATTTTTCATTTATACAATTTAAATTTTCCCCCAACTTGACTTGACCAACTACAGCGCACCTAGCGGCGGAGAGGCTACCGGCTAGTAACTGACACGTTTGTTAAAGCTGTTTTAGTGATTTGAAAAATTAAATAAAATGCAATCATTTAAAAATTTGTATATGTTATTATTGATATCTAAAACTGTACAAAAATAGTACCCGCACGCGTATCACATACTATTTTTTGTAACCCCTGTAAAGGGAAGTTCGTGACATAAGAAATATTGGTAGGTAATAAGATTGTTGGGTGAAGGGAGGGGTCGACGGACGGAGCCCCCACGGGGGATTCGGGGGGCGAAGTTCTCCGAGAGGGAAAAAAACGAACTAACATGATTTATACTCGACTGTGTCAAACATAAGCTTCCCAAAAATAACCAAATTACTCTTTCAAACGTAAATCAGCATCTCTCTTGCATCTCACTGGCAACGTGTCCAAACTGGGATTTTCCGCCTCCTGTAAAATGTCTGCAGGTACGAATTCCGAATTTTCGGAGTCACTGTCGGAATTATCCACAAACATTTTTATAACACTTTTTTTAGATCACAAAGATGCACCAGACAAACTTACCTAAACACTCAACTTCTCAGCTGACGAAATGGTGTCAGTGTTGATGAAGTGGACAGCCTACGCGTGCACCGTGCGTTGGCCACCACGCTGGACAAATTTTGCAATTGGCTGTAATCCGGCGCGCGATTCAAAATCGAATTAAACTAATTCGATTTTTAAACGCGCGCCTAAAATTTTGACCAATGGCAGCTTATACTGTTGGATCACGCATCCGGTGGCTTCAGATTGGTTGTGATAATTCTTGCGACCAATCAGAAACTAGCGGTTCCCTTATTTTCCGTGCGTGGAATACAGCAGATACACACTTTCCTTCAAAGTATGCTTGATGGTCAACATTCCCGCACGAAATTTTGTGCGAGAATGTTATGATTCCGCACACATTGACTTAATCAAGAATCGGCCGTTTTCTGCTCGTTTTTCTTAGAAAAAAGGTATATGGCTGGCCCGGGTGATTGCGCCACTTCAGGACATCTGAATGGAAAAAATCAAGTTGATTTTTTTTTCAACTTTTTTCATCGGAAATCGTGCTATTAATCAGAAAATAATGAACGGGAAAAAGATCCTAGTTCGCGCCATAGCCACTGATGTGTATGACAACGAGTTAAAATTTTAGCTTGATCGGTTCAATAGAAATTTTTTAATTACCCGGGCCGACCGAAAAAACGTCGTTTTGAGAAAAACGCGTTTAGTTTTAATGAAAGATTTTTTTTTAGAAAACTCCTACACTTATCGGCTATGCCGATAAGTGTTCTTCGTAGGGATCATTTTCAGCAACTTTTCTGCCCTACGACTCAATCTGGCTATTTTAGCGTCGTCAGACTTGCCTTCCAACCGTTTGCTGCTGTTGTGCAGCTTACAACGCGCAACTACGGAGCGCTCTCGACTATATGCTGTAGCTTCGTGAATTTTTCATACTTCGGTCTAAAATTTTTATAATATACTCTTAATATATTTTACTTTCGAAATATGTAAGAAAAAAATCGATTTTCTGAAATTTAGTTACCAGACTACCCCCTTAATGAACAAACATGTGGTAACTCTTCAGATTTGGGTCTATCATATTCTAGATCCATTAATTCCCTCCACTGACTTCTACAATCCTTGAAATTATCTAATCTTGCAGCATTATAGAAATCTCTTGCCTTTCCAAGCTTTCGTGTGACGCCATTCCTCAACGTCTTATAATTATTATATATATCCAGATCCCGCTCTCTCCCAGGTTCCAATCTTTCATCATATTTCTGATTCCTCCCGTCATCCAGGGGAAGAATCTTTCGTGGAATGAATGAGAACAAGGGTGCAAACTAGGGTGTTCCATAATTTTGTTTTTGGATTTGATCAGTAATAGTATAGTATAGTTGAATCGACATTCCAGAATGTTAATCAACACTGGCTGAGACAAGACCTTTACCGAACGCCGAGCACACAAATTCGATAACCGAAACGGTTTTGAGGTTAAAGTTGATCCGGTATGCACTCTCCTTAAATAAACCAGTTTAATCTAACTAATTTTCAGTAATCTCTTACTAATTGAAACAACCAGAAAAATGTCACTGAAAATCAGTGAGCTTTGACTGATTTAATCAGGGAAATTCCGGCACTATTTCAATGAGTGAGGTTATTGGCTACTCAGTACCAGCGTTCATCTCGTCTTATACATTGTCGTCCAACAGCTGGTTATGCTCGACACTTATCAATCATAAACTTTTGTGCCAACTTTTATAAAATCATCTTTTAGAAAGCGTACTTTACTCTCACAGCAATAAATGAGGGTCGAGCTGCATTATAATAGAAAACAATATATTGTGCCTAACTGTGGAAAGGTCCACGATTACGTCAACGTGTCGCGTCGCGTCATTATTATTGCCCCTGCTTATTGCAGACAGGGTTAAAATATTTCTAACACAAACACGAGTACAGAATAAAGTTCATTTTCACTCGAGGAATGTAAAGACCACAACCGGCAACACGCGCGTACGAGACAACTGGAGGCTCACCTCCCAGCCGCGTGGAGCGCTATATACTGGTTGAATCTATCATTTTACGTCATGGTATATGCACTAACCCTTTTCTAGTTGAGTCACTTACTGACTCACCAGGTCAAAGTCAGAAAATCACTGGTTCTCTAGTGATAATTTCAAATACTGATTCAACAAGTGTCAATTTCACTGGCTCAGTTTGAGAGTAGCAGATGAAGGAGAGAACATAAATATAACTGCAAAACGACGGAACACTTCGTATTTCATGGACTCGCACTAAAACACATAAAGTGTACACGGGACATTTGATTGATCAAACTTATTATGAACAATAAACAATTAAAATTACTCACAGGCGATCATGTGAAAAGATCGAGGTTTGTAATTTGAAAAATCGACAAACAGTGAGTTTGTCAATTAGGCTCATATAAACGATTCTTGATTCTAGTCTGATGATGGTGTGATACTTTATTTGCTTTATCCAACTTTAAATTACAAACAATATTACATATTTGTGATTCTATTTAATATTACATCTTATTTTAACATTTAGTTCTAAATTAAGGGTGTGAACAATTATTTACTTCATGGTTTAATTGCTCTACTCTATAATTCCACATGATTTTGCGGCGGGCACCTACTGGAGTTTCTTTGATTTCTTCCGTGGTCAATGGCGTAACCTTGCCGCTTCGCATGTTCATTTTCACCCGCTTTTTTCTTTCATCATAATTTCTGTATATTCCACCAAGAATATTATGATCCTCCAAGATTGCAAAGACATCACCATCGGATGTTGATAATACAATTTTTTCTTGGGTTGCCATAGACACATAGATTTCCTTTCCTGTTTTCGTTTTAATTAATGTATCGGCAGGAAAAGTGTATCTTCGAAGTTCGAATTTCAGGTGACGATTCCGAAGGGAAGTAAGCCGAATAAATTTAAGTTGTTCAAGGCCACATCCTTTTCCGTCAGGAGAAGGAAGACTTACAGCTATCGACCTGACTGGAGGATTAGCTGTTGCAGGAGATCTGGACCTGGCATGAAGAGGAGGATTGGCAGTAGGAAGAGACTTGTCAGAAAAATGATTTCTTTCCGCAGTTGAAGATGAAGTTCCGGCTTTAGGAACACCAGGAATGGGTTCACCATTAGGCAAGCACTCAAACTGTGAACTTACCACTAAAACAGAGAAGAGAGGACTACATTTTTTAAATGCACGTTAATATTCGCTGAACCCCCTCCCCCCACGTATAAATCGATCCATTTATCCATATATAAATGAAGGATTGTGGCCGGCAAGGGCTGTCCTTAACTCCAAACTGCGTATGCCTGATTCCTGTCCAGGACGCGACGCAGATGTGTGCAATCAGTGAGTCACAATTTTGAAACAGCTGTTTTTAAAGCACCACGCGACGTCGCAATGCTTCCTTCAAATTTGATGTACTGATAGTGTTAAACAGTATCTCTGCCGACGCAGAGAAAGCATTTCTTAAGTTGAAAAAGTTTTAGTTGAATATCCACTATTACGATATTATGATAGCAATAAACCTGTGACTTTAAATGCAGATGCTTTCACAAATGGTTTGAAAGCAGTTTTTCTTCAAAGAAATTTACCCATCGCATATGGAAGCAGTGCTTCCAAAGATTTCTCGGTAAACTACGTTTTCATAGGTGAAGAATAGAAATTCAAGAGAAAAGCTCGTTATTCCCTTCGCTCTAATAATAAGATACTTCTTTTCACGCATACGCCGTACTGCTCAGGGCCTTCACTGTGAGCATTGTATAGAAGTAAAGCTCTGACAAAAGAAAAGCGTAGATATGCCTAAATCCATAGTTGGTCGGAAAAATAAATCAATTTCTATTGTGAATACAAAGGACAGAAAGAAAACCTTGGAAATATTATTTAAATCTTATATATTATTGATGCTATTATATTTACCAGTAGAATTGAAGATTATTGCCACGATGGAGACCAGAAAATAAGCGACCTTCATTTTTTTCAAGTAGAGCAAAAACTGATTATTCTATTGACAATGAATTTCGTTAGCGGTGTAATGAAGGAATATTCACGTGCTTTATCAGAGATTATATGATGCATCCTATATTCGTTATCTTATAGATTATAGGCGTTAAGCTTATCGTTCTGAAATATTTACATTTCATTAGAGTCAGTTTTAAAGATAATCGTTTTTTACGACATACCTACGTACAATACCTGGATGATAACCAAAATAGTGAAAAGAATAACAAAGTTCAATCAAGTAGAAGGAAAAGAAAGAGTATGACTCAATGTCGACAAAACACTTTTTGTGTAAAGCTAAACCCGAAAACAAGTAAATTAGGGTTACCAGATGGGTCGGGCGAAAAACCTGAACTTATTCGAGTCACTAATGCGAGTCAAATAATGCCTTTATATATAAAGATTCAGGTTTTCGACTGTTCAAATCAACGTTGAAATTCCTCATAACCATGCGATTCTTATATGCATGACTAAATCTTTGAAGAAAGGATTCAAAATTGTGCAGGCATTGACCATGAGGTCTTTCATAACTAACAGGCGACAGCGGTGATATTTGATTAATTTGGAATTGAATACTTCAAAATCACACACCTTTCAAGTTAGACTTCAAGAATTCTACAATGTTCAATATCTGAAGAGTTTGCTATTATTGAACTAGTAGTTAACACATTTGTAATTTTAAATTAATACTTTCAATTTAAAAATTGTCCACTTCTAAAAGAAGCTCAGAATCGTTCACTTTTCCATCTGTCGTATTTGAAATTATTTCCTGCAGAACGTTTTCCTCATTATTTCGTTTTGAGGGCTTAGCGATAGAAATTCTTTAATTTTGACAGAAATTTCTTCAATTATGATTCAAAAAATGTATCCAACCACTTCAAATAACATTTGACTTTACAAGGAATGATTTTATTTTAAATTTGTACGATTCCAATTTAAAATATAGAAATTCAAGAAACAGCAACTTTGACAACTGAGTTTTTTTTCTAATACTGAAAAGCACAAATGTAAAACTTGTTATTATTCATGAAATTTTCAATTAAAAAACTTTCCAAAAACCAAGATATTCTTGATCAATTCCAACTTTAATTCCACCCTTTGCTGCCAACTTCATATTATGAACATATACTTCTGATCGTACCGGAGGAATTTTTATAATTTCTTGTGATGCTTTAATGTGATTGCTGCTTTTCTGCCTTTCGATATCTATTTCTCAATTTTGGGGACTCAAGATTTCGCCGTCTCCTTGGAAGTCTTTATTCTTTACTTTAAAAAGGTAGAAGAAACTCCTTTAGCCGAAGCCAGAAGAGTCATCTATATATTCTGGTGTGTCAAATAGTTCGTCTTATTTTCTTTGATTAACTTCATCGTTACATCTCGATAGCCAGCTTGTAATGTAGATTTATTTGGAGGAGGTTTATGATAATTTACCATCTTTTGGATCAAATTGGATTAACTGCGAGTTGCTAATTCCGAACTTTATTTCCTTTCGGTAGCAATGTAAGCCTTCCCAGTTACAAGTCTGCTGAATTTCGAAAAATATTTGAAGTTTGGACCAATCAGAACCCGGGTAAAACATAGGCAATTGTTGTTGGACCAACTTCATCTACGTCGATTGAAACTTTGACAAAATTTCTACCCCTTTGTATCGAGAAGCTCACTATCGTTTTTTGGGAAGCAGATATAGATCTAGGATATTTCCATAACTGTACCTTGTCCTGGAAGGAACAGGTACAGAGCATCTCGAGAAAAACATATATAATTTTACAACAACTTTATAGGAATCAGGACTCATTCCCTCCCTCTTGTAACAGAATAGTTATAACAGGGTAAAACTCGGGACGACCCCACACGAAAGAAGCGCTGGGTCGCACCCGAACCATGGCGGAACCCCCCGAGGGGGGTTCCACTTGTCCGTTTCTTCTGGGTAACGTCAACGCAGTGCCTATCATTTTTGAGGAAATCGTCGCGCCTTTCGGTGTCGTCGACGCGCTTATCCATCGCAATCGCCGCGCCTATTTGTTTTAATCAGCGCGCTCATCTTTGGGAACCAGTGAGCCTCCAGTTCCGGAGCAAAGTGACCTGGATCGCCAACCTGAGCCGATATCATTCAAACCAAGCGCACACCTCCGTCGGTCCTCGTAGGACCATCTCACCATTTCACTCTCAACGGGCATCTAGCCCATTCTAGGATGTAAGTGGAAATAAATATTCGCTACCTTTTTTTTTTTAAAGAAAATGGTGTCGTCTTTGTGTTCAATCCAATCTAGGTTTTCGAATTCTCACTTCCCTCCTCGACATTACCTCCGTAATACTCTACTCGCATACTTTTGGCTAAGATTCTAATCTTGCCCCATTTGGACTACGGTCCAAAACTCGAGCGCTCGTTAAATGCCGGTGTCCGTTTTATCTACAATTTGCCTAAATGCGAACACATAACTCCATACTTAAGGATGGTCTGCTTAATGTTACCAAAAGAAGACAATTCTTTATGGGTAACTTGCTCTACACTCTTTTTCAAAACAAAGCTCCTGAATATATATTTAACCTCTTCAAATTTGTGAACAGATACCTTCCAGCAGAGTCTAATCTTCTTAGAAGACATAAAATCCTTAGGATTCCTTTTCACAGAACGTTTCAGCTTCAAAGATCATTTATAGTGAGAGGTGCCCGGTTATGGAACAAAGTTCCATACGATATTAGAAATACACCTTTCATGTATCATTTCAAGAAACTCTTTTTCAAATATTTGTACAATATTCCTAACCAAACAACTTCATACGTATTCTGAGGTCGACTCTATTAATTTATTTTAATTAGTTTATAGATTAAATTATAAGATTAATCAAGTATTCTGCCGATCAGTCCCTGCAAAAATTTGTAGTGACCTGGTATTAATCCTGTTCCTTAGAAAGCTATTAAGCCCTAGGAACTTTTCTTGAATAAATACAAATACAAAATAGCCTATGCATGGTTATCCTTTAATTATTTGAGAATTTATTTATTCTGTTTATTTGTTAATATTAAATTGATCAATTATTTTATTCATTCTCATTATTTCATATGATTTTCGTAATCTATTGTGTTCGCGAAATTAATGAATTCGTTAATTCTGTTATAATTTTGGTGACTATCCATTTCAGTATCGTATACTTTTTTTAATTCAAGATAACCTTACACCACGAATCACTCCATCTGCCATTTTCTTTCTCTAAAACTGAGCTTAGTCTATCTATTATTCCGTTTTGAAGTCTGCCTCAAGAGCTATCTGCCGAATGTAATAAGTTCTAATATAAAAAACGTCACAATTGGATCAAAATTTCAACTTTTAGATTAATTTGTCAAAAACTATCCAGTCCTTTTGACTGTAAAGCAAGCAGATTGCCGAAAAAGACTGGCTAGGGCACTGATGAAAGATCGACTCGTCTGCCTTGACAACCATAACACATTGACTTTTTATGTAATCATCAATTACATGTGAGATTTGAATATGAATTTGGATTACAAACAATATTACATACTTGTGTTTTTATTTAACAATACATCTCATTTTAACATTTTGTTCAAATTAACGGTGTAAAGGATTATCTACTTGAGTATTTAGATGCTCCACTCTATAATTGAACATGATTGTGCGGCTGGCACCTACTGGAGTTTCATTGATTTCTTCTTTGGTCAATTGGGTAACTCTGCCGCTTCGCATGTTTATTTTCGCCCGTCTTTTGCTGTCATTATAATTTCTATAAATTCCAGCAAGAACATTATAATTCTCCAATATTGCAAAAACATCACCATCGGGTGTTGATAATACAATTTTTTCTTGGTTTAGCACAGATGCATAGGTATGCCTTGCTATTGCTATTTTAATTGATGTATCGGCAGGAAAAGTGTATCTTTGAAGTTCGAATATCAGGCGGTGATTCCTTAAAGAGATAAGTCGAATAAATCTTAGTTGTTCAAGTCCATAACCATGTCCGTCAGGAGAAGGAAGCCTTATAGGTACAGGTAAGGACCTGACAGGAGAATTATCTTTTGCAGAAGGAGATCTGGACCTGCCACGAAGAGAAGGATCGGCAGGAGGAAGAGACTTCCCAGGAAAATTATTCATTTCAGAAGTAGCAGAAGAAGGTCCGGCTCGAGGAACACCAGGAATGGGTTCACCATTAGGTAAGCATTCGAACTGTAAACTTAGCACTGCAACAAAAAAGACAGGATTGAATTTTTCAACTGAACGTTAGTAATTCATGCATCCTTTATCTAGAAATCGGCCCATATGTCCATATTTTAGGTAAGACAGTGGTAACGTTCTTGGTAGAAGAACTCAACTAGTAAGTTCTGGTTAGTACCATTTAAGACACTGCTAAGATTTCACGTACTTTGGGACTCGGAAAACTATGTATGTCTAGTTGAGCTCAAATTTGGTATTTTAGCCAGGCTTTAGTTGGGCCGTAATCAGAACAAAAGTACTAACAAATTCTAGTCGGGAAATGCTCGCGTCTAAGTCAATGTGGCCCGTTTCACTAAAATATTTTTAATTTCTCACTAAAACAAAATTATACGTATAGCCGGCAATGGCTGTCCTTAACAGCAAACTGCGTATGCGTGATTCCTGTCCACCCGCTGACGTGGCAGTCAGTATGTCACCATTTTCCGACAGATGTTAGCAGCGCTCTGTGACGACGCATCGCTTTTTTCAAATTTGATTTACTGATAGTCTCATAAAAGATCAAAAGATTAGTAGAATTCGAGATGTGGATTTAAAAAAATCAGTTAATAAGAAAAGACAGGTAGGATTTGAGAGTTAAGTTCGCTATCTTGATGGATGTAAAAACTGAAAAACAATTGAATTGAAGAGAGAAAAACATACAATATTTTTCAAATTATATATGTATATATTTTTTCATTATTATTTCACTTATATATTCACCAATCGAATTAAAGATGATTGCCACAATAAAGACCAGGATAGAAACGACCCTCATTTTTCACAAGTAGAGGAAAAAATGATTTATGTGTTAATAAAGAATGTCGTTAATACTATAACGAATGAATATTCTGATGCTTCATTATGGATTACATAATATATCCTATAGCCGTTATCTCATGGAGTATCGTTCTGAAATGTTTACATTTCATCATTCAGTTTGATGGATAAAATGTAATTACTAAACTCGATAAAGTTGAGGTACAAGATTCTTCAAATATTTTAATTTCTGTTAAAAACTTCTCAGCCGATATATGCACTTTAGAATGTTAGAAAAATGTCGACTGGGAGTCATTTGGCGTGGATTTTCATAAGATTTGTAAAATATTAAAAAAAAATGTCTCGCGTTATTTTCAACCCATTTATCATGTTTCAAAATGATCATTGATTTGTAGTTCCTTACGCGCTAGCCATTTAGATAATTTCCTACACTAATGTACATTCTCACCATGATGAAGATTTCTGTTACAATGAATTCAGATTAATTGAAAACACCATTTTATGCCTCCAGTACTTTGCAGCTTAGACCGTTTATAATGTACACAGCAGCACTGCCACCTCATCTGCCATCTCCATCCCAACGCACTAACGCATAACCATTAGGAGCAACAATATTATCACTAATAGCTTCAGTAAACAATGTTTCGCTTATCGCTATGATATTTTATGAATTTTGATTTAAGTAAGCATAATGTAAGTTAATGTGCAATTTCAGTGAATTAATATTGATGTGACAAATGTTTGGCAGTGAGCTATCAGATACTGAATTAGAGTCCAAGACGTCACGTGAGAGTCAGAGATTTATGCGGCTCAGAAGTCAGTCATTCAGTCATAAGGTCAAGATCACTCTCACATCCAATCTTGATTACAGGATCCTAATCGTTTTGCTCAACAAGGTCACACAACTCATTTGCCACACATACTTGTAGGATAGTGGCATAGCCTTTTTGGTAGTTAGATGAAGTAAGTTGTGCGCGTCTGTAGGCAGGTATCCATTGACATAAAGACGAGATCTTTCGAGGTCCGAACAAACTTCACTAGCATTCAGTGATTTTTTCTTTTTCATACTGAGTGTGGTTAAGCTGCAGTGTACATCCACTGATATAGTCAAAGAAGGATTTGAGGCTGAAGTTGATCCAGCGTATGAATATCAGTCTATACCGACAAAACACTTAAGTCTGATCAAATTTCTAATTAAAAATAAATAATTATTTGAGAAGACCAAATGTAATAGCAGAAAGTCATCTAAATAACTTTAAAGTTTTTTTTCAATAATGAAGACTACAACTTTCGGAGCAAAGTTTGAAAATCTTGCAACAACGGGGTTTGTAAGTCGAAAAATATAAAACAGTGAATTTGTTGATTGGACTTATTTGAACATTTTCTAATTATATGGTAAACAATTATAATGAATAAGTTTGACTTCTCACTAATACTGCTGAGATTTGTGAAGATACAGCCGTATTCTCATTATAAATGATTTCAGTAGGAGGTTTTGCTTATAAATGTTTTGAATTTGCTAAAAAATAAATTACCTTATGCCCTCGATATAAATTTTAAGTACTTATTTCTTCATAAGAAGTGCAATTAATTTTTCAACATCTAAGCTACCACTAGACAGCATTCTTATTTTAGACTAAAAATTAATTTGTCCACGGGCAGGATTTTGTCCTCACATTGCGTCATAAGACGAATTAAAGTCAAGGTACAAAATTTTCAACATTTTCCGCGATCCCTGAAACACACTGAAACTCGACGGGGAGACGCTTGGACATTTCTGGATATAATCTGAAAACCCGTTAAGATTTTTAAGGTTATATTGACGGCATGCGTATACATGTCACACAATCGATAGGTGAGTAGCTTGGAATATATTTCACAGCTTCAGTTAAAAATAAATTTTCAAGGATTACATCCAAGAGACATGTGACGCCACCAACAATAGCTGCTTGAACACTCAGCACTATAGGCCAGCATGCTCGCCATTAGCGGCGTCGCATGTTTTCTTATAAAATGCAATTTCCGGCACTTCTCAATTAATCGATCTGGAAATTTTCAAAAATCTCCCTTCAGTAGTGAGGAATAAATATCTCACTGAGACTGGAAAAACGGGGTTACCGATCTATCTTAATTTGCAATTCAATATCATCCAACAATATGTGATTTTCAGTTTGTTGTTCAGTTTTTAGGAATCGCCGGGGTATATTTCGTGTGTACAGCAAAGTTTTGAACAGTTCTAACAATATTTGCCCGTTTTACGACTAGTTGAAAAAAAAAATTTGGTACATACCTTTTTTCACTTTTTGTCTCCAGGCAGTTTTTTTCAAACAAAGATTTGAAAACCGGCTTTGAGAAATCTCTGCAGAATTTAATCAGCTTTGATTGAAAAACTTCCAAATCAAATAAAAAACGTGACCTGTAGATCTATTCATAAAAAAATCCCGTTTTGTCCCGCTGTAAGGCGAGCAGACTTTTTCATCTGTTTCTGAAAAAGAATGGCTGGGAAATTGTTGAAAGATTAAAGCCTTGACTACCATATCACATTAATTGTTTAATGTAATGGAAAGTTACATGCAAGATGTTTTAGATGCACTACTCTATAATTCCTCATGATTGTCCGCTGGGTACCTACTGGAGTTTCAATGATTTCATCTGTGGCCAATTGGGTAACTCCACCGCTTCGCATGTTTATTTTCGTCCGTCTTTTTCTTTCATTGTGATTTCTATATATTCCAGCAAGAACATTAGGACCCTCCAATATTGCAAAGACATCACCGTCAGGTGTTGCTAATACAATTTTTTCTTGGGTTGGCACAGGCTCATACATGTCGTTTGCTTTCCTGATTTCAATTGATTTATCGGTAGGAAAAGATTATCTTCGAAGCTCGAATATCAGGCGTGTATTCCTTAAGGAAATAAGCCGAATAAATTTGAGTTGTTCAATGCCACAACCATGTCCGTCAGGAGAGGGAAGCCTTATAGATGTAGCTATGGACCTGACAGGAAGATTAGCTCTTGCCGTAGGAGATCTGGAATGGGTTCACCATTAGGTAAGCACTCGAACTGTAAACTTACCACTTCAACAAAAAATACAGGATTAAATGTTTCAAATGTACGTTTGTATTTCATTCATCCTCCATATCCGAATCGATCCATTTGTCCATATTTCAATTAGGATAGTTTGCATATCCTCCTTAGAACAACTTGAATAGTAATTACTGGTTAAAACATTTCAAGACGCTGTTAAAATGTTACATTATTTCTGACTAGAAAAACTATGCTGAACTTGGTAAGCCCCAATTTTGTGTTTTAGTTAGAATTCGGTTGGACCTTGATTAAAATAAAAGGCCCGAGAAATTCTGATCAGGAACTATTCGTGTCTTAGGCAATGTGGACCGTCTTGCCAAAATATTTTCAATTTCTCGCCGTGATAGATTCATAATTATGGCGTTGTTTCCTGTATTCAAATTCATCTTGTCCGATTTGGTGAGAGGATTATTTAGTAAATTCATTGGAGGATAGATTCCCTCGAATTGCAGCCCTTTCTTCTCTTTTGATTCTATCATCTCGTTTGGAATAATTCAGGAAATAATTATTCTATTTTGGGTGCAATCATTGGACTTTTCCTACATTGGATTATGATTATTATTAATAAGTTACTGATCTAAGGTGATATTTTCTTATGTGTCTTCCCATTTCGTTTTGAATTGTTTCCCCCCATACATTATATGAACTATTCCCAGTATTTATTCTATTTTTGATTTCTTTGATTTAATATTCTTATTTGTATTATCCCAATTCTTATCTTGACACCACACAAATTCAATTTATGTTTTCAATTCTTTGTCTATATAATTTTGATTTACTTCATCCCTCATTTATTATTTTGACTATCGCTATTTTGTTGTTGTTAATTCTGAAATACAATCGAACGAACATCTAACGGCGTATGATTGAGAAAAAATATTATTAGTTACAGATTTGAATGATAAAATGGACGCTCTGTCTAAATACCTAGTCCTCGCATTCAACAAATTTTCTTCACTACACGTTCCTGAAAATTCTAATAAAGCTGCACTCCGGATCACATCCGAAATTGAACATCTGATGAGGGAACGTGGTGGCAAGCGCTGACTTGCGAAAAGGAAAAGAACAGTATAATACTGGCATATACAGTATAATACTATGATGAGATTGCACATAAGGACAAAAAAAAAGACATTTGGCATCTCCTTAGATGTTCACAGCTATTCCCGACCAATCACGAATCTATAGATAGTAACTTTCCACCTAATGACCTTCTAAAGACTTTATTACGTTCTCAATTCCAGACTTATCATCATCATCTTCCACAACCTCTCTCAAATCAACATTTAATGACTGTGACTTCTTTTTCGTTGACCTCACACCTGAAATACTTTTGGAACAAACACTTGAAATCAAATCAAATGCAATTGGAACTGATGAAATATCAATGAATGATTGAATTTGCCCTTCCAATTATCTTTTTCATTCTATTGCATATTTATAATGCTTCCCTTCAGGTCGGTATCTTCCCAGATATCTGGAAAAAGGCTCTTATTTGCCCAATTCCCAAAATTTCTAAACTTACTTCCCCGAAGGACTTCCAGCCAGGTTCTACTTTATGTGCACTGTGTAAACTACTTGCAAAAATTATTCACTTACGCCAGACGCAATCAGGTTTTTGGACGAAATATAGCACTCTTACTGCTTCCTTTAAAGTAACGACGGATCTCAAATTAGCAAAGAATAATAGTCTTACAGAATTCATAATAGTAGTGGCGGACTTTTGACTGGTGGGAGATCAAGAGTGGGGCTCCTCAGAGCTCTATTCTGGCACCCCTCCTCTGCATTTTGTTCACCTCTGAGCTTGGAAATGAACTTCAAAATTGCAGCTACCACAAAAATGCTTACGATTTCAAAATTTAATTATCGGGGCCAATTTCTGCACTAAATTTAGTGAATTTTTTCAAAGAAAATTAGAATTAAGTTGAATTTCTTCAACCAAAATTATAATTTGTGCAACACCGGAAGTACCTAATGACGCAAAGAAACAATGGCGGGGCCAGCGAAACGTTTCGCTGGCTCCGCCATAGTATTTTCCTGTATCATTTCAAGAAACTCTTTTTCAAATATTTGTACGATATTCCTAACCAAACAACTTGATACATATTCTGAGTTCGATTCTATTTATTTATTTTGATTAGTTTATAGATTAAATTATAAGATTAATCAAGTATTCTGCCAATTACTTCTTGCAAAAAGTTGCAATGACCTTGTATTATCCTGCTCCTTAGATGGTTATTTAGCCCTAGGAACTTTTCTTGAATAAATACAAATACAAAAGAGCATATCCCTGGGTTATTTGTTAATTATTCAAGAATTTATTTATTGTGTTTATTTGTTAATATTTGATTTATTTATTTAGTTTATTAACGGTAATTCACCTTGGCACAAAGATTTGCTTAAAGCATACAAATAGTAACATAATATTTTGTTGGTTTAAATAATAGTAGACTTAGCATTAGTATCCATGAAAGAAGAATAAACAATAATAAAATAAATAGGGTTTTTTTCAGTCTTCACGACGTTACTTAAGGTATTACAAAATAAATTGAAAAAGCCTATGGGTATTGAACATAAATATTTGCGAGTTTATGAAGTAATACCTGGTAAGGTTGGTTAAATATATCTACGACGTAAGAAATCTTGTTAATCGAATTGAATACACTGCAGATTTCCGACACTGTGGTGCGCGAGGCGTATTCCGTGTTATAAATAGGAATTTCGAACAACTGAACGTCTCTCAACCTTCTCGGTGGTGCTGAAAATGGAATTTGTTGCAATATTGCAGGACGATGTTAAGGTAACCAGTCTCTCTAGGGATCTTTAACTTAAACGCAATCGCTCGCAAGAAACCAGAAGTATGAACTGATTTAAAATAATCTGCAAAAATATGAGCGATTTCATTTTCATTGCTTGTTTCTACGTCATTGTGACTTAAGACTGTTGGGACAGATGTTTTAGAAAGTTTGTTGTTAACGAAGCGCCAGAAGGTCATTGCATTATTTTCTATATCATCCTCAATTATGATTGTATACTCAGAGTGCAATGTTTCACTCAAAGTTTTACATCTAGATTTAAGGGATGAAAAAGCCTCATAATTCGTTAAAGTTTGCGCTTGCTTATATTTTTATGAGCTATTTTTTTCAGTCGAATTAGTTTTTTTAGTCCCTGTTTAAACCATCTGGGATACGTGGATGAGAAAACTTTTCTATGAGGAACATACTTTTCGATCACGAAGTTTATATGATAGTAAAAGTGCTCGATAGTTGTCTCAATGTCATCATCTTGTAGTTCTGTTGCCCCATTAACCTCTCCTAGATACTCGTGAATCGCTTGTAAATTTGCTTTATCAAAGTCTAATATAAAAAATGAATCCATAGCAAGAGGATGTTCTCCTGGAAGACTAGTGAAAAAAGAAGTATTCAGTGGAGGGTGAAATGCATCACAGCGGACTAAGGGATCAATTGCAACCTGTATACACAGTTCTTGAATATCAGAAAATACTAAATCTAAAACTCTGTCTAGACTATTTGATACTTCATTTAATTGTTTAAGGTTTAAGAAACCATAAGTGGTTGCAATAGTCTCAGCTGCATTGAGTGTTGGGCCACTAACTAAGGGTCCTGAATTCATTGAGACACCTAGTTCGTCATTTGACCATGAGATCCCAGGTAAATTGTAGTCACCTAAAAGTAAGAGTTTAGCGTGGGGGCATCTAATAGCGATATTGCTGATTTTGGTACAGTGTTTAAGGTAAACTTCGTGTGATGAAGCGGGGGAATATAAGTAGAGCTAACTATATAATCGGTATAAAGAACTTAAACTTTAACAAAAATCTGTTCAACACTATTTTCTGAGGTAGGTATAAGATTACAACACAGTTCATTACTTACGGCTATTAGTACACCCCCGCCCCTTTCAAGAGCGCTAGTATTTGTAGATCTATCTGCCCGAAATACGTGATAATTATTAAGGCCGAGTTCGGCATCGCTTATGCCAGGATGCAGCCAAGTTTCCGTAAATACGATGACATTTCACTGAGTAGATGAAACTGAGATGGCGTTTCATAGTTCGCGCGGTTTCGTTCCTAGTCCTCTCACATTTTGGTAGTAAACAGATATACTGGTAGACATAGAAGTTGGTGACCTAGGCGTGAATTTCATTACTTTTTTTAATTTAGTGGACTATTAGTAGGCTGGACACTAATGATTTTTAGAACACCGTTAAAAAAACGGATGGTGCTATCAGCTTGTCCTTTATTTCGGAGCTCTTGTAGTTATAATTTCAGCTTTTTAAACTGTTCTCTCTACATCACAGTCTGTTCAGCATGGAATCTATACGGGCCATCATATTTAGATTTGTTACGCAGGAGCTTTAAGGCTGAGCCGGCATCGAAGAATACGAAATTGATTAGCCGAGGTTTCTCGTGAGTTTTTTTTTGCCCACCCTGTAAATTTTCAAACCGTCCAGTGACATTTCAGCTGCGACAAAAATGTCATTTAGTTTGGTCCTGTCAACAGCAATTCTCAACTCGGCTGTGGTTGCATTGGATTCAGGAATTCCA
>CAKNXH010001853.1:113273-159986 GCA_932178445.1 Andricus quercusramuli | reverse complement strand
GACAGTTTAGAGCGATCTGCCTTATCGACGGTCAGCTTGGAACGATCTGTGTTATCCTTAGACATTTTTGAATTAGACAGCACAACTTTTTTGAATTAGCGCGGAACAAATACTTTTCTATTTAATTAACAGTCGATTTCACGTCCAATTTGACTATCGATATATGTGTCCAGAGACAAAAAGCCCGAACTCAATCACAACAAAAATTCAGAAAAAATTCGCCATCACACTGAAGAGCCGAAAATCACGCGTTGATATACGTATATCAGAAATATACAGTTATTAACTGTTTTCAACCGTTTTTAACGCTAAATGCCGCTCAGATCCACCAGGAGAGTATAACACATGCGTTTGACTTCACACATTAAACTTTAAGGTCACATTAATCCAGTTAATGGCGTTTGTTCGCTGATATCACTTCACATCTGCCATAATCCACTCTGTCACCACTTTTTTGCAGAATCAATTTTTTTTGCAATTCTGGTGCATTCGACACCCTTCACACTCGCTAGGGGTGTTAAGCCACTGAATCTGTTCTATTATCAACTTTTTTAACTATGATTCGCGAATTAACAACCAGAAAACTACGAAATACACGGAGCGACGCTACGCACGTCCCTGTCGTTCACAAAACTTCCTTTTTTTCCTAATTAATTATTTTATTCATTCTCATTATTTCATATGATTTTCATAATCTATTGTGTTCGCGAAATTAATGAATTTGTTAATTCTATTATAATTTTGGTGACCATCCATCTGAGTATCGTATACTTTTTTCAATTCAAGATAACCTTACACCACGAATCACTTCCTCTGCCATTTTCTTTTTCTAAAACTGAGCTTAGTCTATCTATTATTCCGTTTTAAAGTCGGCCTTAAGAGTTATCTGCAGAATGTAATAAGCTCTAATATAAAAAACCTCCCAATTGGATAAAAATTTCAACTTGTAGATTAATTTGTCAAAAACTATCCAGCCTTTCCTACTGTAAAGCGAGCAGATTGTTGGTTCGGAACCCATCTTAAACTGTAGGTCCCCCTCCCACCACCATGTAAGTGTGTGTGGGGGGGTGTAAAGGAATAGAGAAGAGATACAAGAAAAATGTAAACCCTTAGGGGACACATTAGAAGCTTCGATTTCAAATTTCAAATATGAGATTTTAATCTGAATTTGGATTACAAACAATATTACATACTTGTGTTTTTATTCAACAATACATCTTATTTTAACATTTTGTTCAAATTAACGGTGTTAAGGATTATTTACTTGAGGTTTTAGAGACTCTACTCTATAGTGCCTCATGATTGGGCGATGGGCACCTACTGGAGTTTCATTTATTTCTTCCTTGGTCAATTGGGTAACTCTGCCGCTTCGCATGTTTATTTTCGCCCGTTTATTGTTTTCATGAAAATTTCTATATATTCCAGCAAGAACATTATGATTCTCCAGTATTCCAAAGACATCACCATCGGATGTTGATAATACAATTTTTTCTCGGAACGGCACAGGTTCATACAATTTCCTTCCTACAAACATTTTAATTAAGGAATTAGCAGGAAAAGTGTATTTTCGAAGTTCGAATATCAGGCGGTGATTCCTCAAGGAGATAAGTCGAATAAATCTTAGTTGTTCAAGTCCATAACCACGTCCGTCAGGAGAAGGAAGCCTCATAGGTGTGGCTATGGACCTGACAGGAAGATTAGCTCTCGTCGGTGGAGATCTGGACCTGGCACGGAGAGGAGGATCGGCAGGAGGAAGAGGCTGCTCAGGAAAATTATTCCTTCCTGAAGTAGAACAAGAAGGTCCGGTTCGAGGAACACCAGGAATGGGTTCACCATTAGGTAAGCATTCGAACTGTAAACTTAGCGCTGCAACAAAAAAGACAGGATTGAATTTTTCAACTGAACGTTAGTACTTCATGCATCCTTCATCTAGAAATCGACCCATATGTCCATATTTTAAGTAAGTTCTGGTTAGTACCATTTAAGACACTGCTAAGATTTCACGTACTTTGGGACTAGAAAAACTATTTGTGTCTAGTTAAGCTCCAATTTGGTATTCTAGGCAGGCTTTAGTTGGGCCGTAATCAGAACAAAAGTACTAACAAATTCTAGTCGGGAAATGCTCGCGTCTAAGTCAATGTGGCCCGTTTCACTAAAATATTTTTAATTTCTCACTAAAACAAAATTATACGTATAGCCGGCAATGGCTGTCCTTAACAGCAAACTGCGTATGCGTGATTCCTGTACACACCGCTGACGTGGCAGTCAGTATGTCACCATTTTGCAACAGATGTCACGCCTACCCCGAAAGGGAAATGGCTTAATATTGTAAAAAAAAATTAATAAGAAAAGGCAAGTAGGATTTGAGACGTGCACAGGAAAGACAAGGGACTCAATTTTGTCACAGATCATTTTCTTACAAACTCATTTTGAACTTCAGTTAAGTTCGCTTTCTTGGTGGATGTAAAAACTGAATAACGATTGAATTGAAGAGAGAAAACATACAATATTTTTCAAATTATATATGTATATATTTTTTCATTATTATTTGAGTAATATATTCACCAATCGAATTAAGGATGATTGCCATGGTAAAGACCAGGATAGAAACGACCCTCATTTTTTACAAGTAGAGGAAGAACTGATTTATGTGTTAACAAAGAATGTCGTTAACACTATAACGAATGAATAATCGGATGCTTCGTTGTGGATTATATAATATATCCTATAGCCGTTATCTCATGGAGTATCGTTCTGAGATGTTTACATTTCATCAGAGTCAGTTTGAAGGATAAAATGTAATTACTAAACTCGATAAAGTTGAGGTACAAGATTCTATAAATATTTTAATTTTGTTTAGAAACTTCTCAGCTGATATATGCACTGTAGAATGTCAGAAAAATGTCGGCTGGGGGTCATTTGGCGTGGATTTCCATAAGATTTCTGCTAGTTAAATACGCGATTTTTTTAGATCTGGACAAACTTCACTAGCATTCAGTGATTTTTTCTCTTTCATACTGAAGTGTGGTCTAGCTGCAGTGTACATCCACTGATATTGTCAAATAAGGATTTCAGGCTGCAGTTGATCCAGCGTATGGATCATTTTCTGTCTCCAGGCAGTTCTTTTCAAACAAAGATTTTAAAATCGGCTTTGAGAAATATCTGCAGAATTTAATCAGCTTTGATTGAAAAACGTCAAAATCAAATGAAAAACGTTACCTGTAGATTTATTTATAAAAAAATCCAGTTTTGTTCCGCTGTTAGGCGAGCAGATTTTTTCATCTGTTTCTGAAAAAGAATGGCTGGGGAATTGTTGAAAGATTAAAGCCTTGACTACCATATCACATTAATTGTTTAATGTAATGGAAAGTTAGATGCAAGATGTTTTAGATGCACTACTCTATAATTCCTCATGATTGTCCGCTGGGTACCTACTGGAGTTTCAATGATTTCATCTGTGGTCAATTGGGTAACTCCACCGCTTCGCATGTTTATTTTCGTCCGTTTTTTTCTTTCATTATGATTTCTATATATTCCAGAAAGAACATTAGGACCCTCCAATATTGCAAAGACATCACCGTCAGGTGTTGATAATACAATTTTTTCCTGGGTTGGCACAGGCTCATACGTGTCGTTTGCTTTTCTGATTTTAATCGATTTATTGGCAGGAAAAGTGTATCTTCGAAGTTCGAATATTAGGCGTTTATTCCTTAAGGAAATAAGCCGAATAAATTTGAGTTGTTCAATACCACAACCATGTCCGTCAGGAGAGGGTAGCCTTATAGGTAGAGCTATGGACCTGACAGGAGGATCAGCTCTTGCATGCGGAGATCTGGACCTGACATGAAGAGCAGGATCGGCAGGGGGAAGAGACTTCTCAGGAAAATTATTTCTTTCAGAAGTAGAAGCAGAAGGTCCGGCTCGAGGAACGACAGGAATGGGTTCACCATTAGGTAAGCACTCGAACTGTAAACTTACCACTGCAACAAAAAATACAGGATTAAATGTTTCAAATGTACGTTTGTTTTTCATGCATCCTCCATATCGAAATCGACCCATTTGTCCATATTTCAATTAGGATAGTTTGCATATGCTTCTTAGAACAACTTGACTAGTAATTACTAGTTAAAACATTTCAAGACGCTGTTGAAATGTTACATTATTTCTGACTAGAAAAACTATGCTGATCTTGGTAAGCCCCAATTTTGTATTTTAGTTAGCATTCTGTTGGATCTTGATTAGAATAAAAGGCCTAAAAAATTCTGATCAGGAACTATTCGTGTCTTAGTCAGTGTGGACTTTGTTACCAAAATATTTCCAATTTCTCGCCTTGATAGAATCATAATTATGGCCCGCAGTGGCTGTCCTTGACAGCAAACTGCGCATGCGCGATTTCTGTCGAAGACGCTCACGTAGTTAGTGAGTCATCATTTTCCAACAGCTGTTAGCAGCGCTACGCGATGGAACATCGCTTCTTTGAAATTTAATTTACTGTTAGTCTCACGAAAGATCAGATTAATAGTAAAATTTAAGATGCGAATTTGAACAATCAATTATTAAGAGAAGAAAACTAGGATTTGAGATGAGCACAGAAAAAACAAGGGACTCAATTTTGTCTCAGGTCATACTCTTATGAACTCATTTTGAACTTCAGTTATCTTCACTATTTTGATAACTTGAACAAACAATTGAATTGAACAGAAAAAAACAAAAGCATATTTTTTTTTAATATAGGTACTATCATACTATTATATTTACCAATAGCATTAAGGATTATTGCGACGGTGAAGACCAGAATATAAACGACTCTCATTTTGTCCAAGTAGGAGAAACACTAATTAATGTATGAATAAAAAATGTTGCTAGCAGTGTAAAAAATGAATATTCTGGTGCTTTATTATGTGTTATATGATGAATTCTATGGTCGTTATCTCCTGGATTGTCGTTCTGAGATGTTTACATTTCATAAGAGTCAGTTTGAAGAATAAAAATTTAATTAGTAAACTCGTTAAAGTTGAGGTACACAATTCAATAAATGTTTGAATTTTTGTTTAAAAACTTCACACATGAGATATCCTCTTCAGAATATCAGAAAAATCTACGCTGGGGTTCATTTGAGGCGGAATTTCGTAAGATTTATAAAAAACCCGGATAGCACAAAAGTTTCCCTGAGCATTCCAATAAAAGCTTCGGAGAATTCCCATAAATGTTCCAGGAAGGTTCCCGTATGTAGGTAAATGTCCGCGTATCCAGGAAGGTTCGAGAAATGTCTGTGAAAAATTTCTCAGAAAAATGGTTCAGGAAGTTTCCGGGAAGTACACGGAAAAGGGAATGGGTCGACTGGCTGCCGCGCGATGAGAGCTCCACGCGCTTCGAAACATGGGCGGTCAATCTCTTGATTCGGGAGGGCGACGACACTTGCAAAGGAGATCCACCTGCCAACGGCAAAGTCACAAAACTTGCCATGGTCCGTGGTGAGTCTTCTGCCACGGTTAGAGCCCAAGCACGTGGCAGAAAAGTTTCCACAGAGCAGGTTAGTATTCTGCTAAAGCCGTTGGCGGGTAACTCTCTCGCGCAGGTTTCGCAACACTCCGAAATCAAGCATCTGACCGCCCATGCGTCTAAGGCACGTGGCGCTCTCATCGCGTGGCAGCCAGTCGACCCATTTCCTTTTCCGTGTAGGTAAATGTCCGCGTATCCAGGAAGGTTCCCAAGAAAGGTTCCGGGAATGCTTGTAAAAAAAGGTTCCAGGCAGGTTCCCGGAAGTAGGCATCAGCATACAAAAATCTATTGCAACACGCATGTCAAACATAGAATATAATATCTATACGATCGTGGTCGAGCCCGTTTACATCGATTTTCTTTTAAAGGATTCGCTGCGACAGAAGTTAACCTTATCCAGTAAGCTGTACGCTAAACTGTGATAATTTTGTGTTTTTAAATTGTTTTTAATTGAAATTTGAAATATGATTCTAAATCAGGATTTTTTTCAATTATTAATATTCAAACTTAATATTATGCTGAAAAAATGATTGATTCAACTTATTCATCCTATTACAAATCTTGTTAATGCTTCAAACTCAAAATTAATTCTATTCCTATGTTTCTTTTTATTCGTAAACAAACTATGGTTGGTGTTGTGTCAAGTTTTTATTATTTCCATTCGTCAAAAATACGTTTCAATTCTTCCGAAATAAGTCTCATTATTTTTTAAATAATAATTAAGTGAGCGAAAATGGCATAGAAGGATGAGCATGTACAAGCTGCACGCGGCCGAATCTGTTTGACATTTTCACCATGAGTTGATACTAATATGAGGTTCAATTCCCCGGAAGAATATATCTGAGAAATCATTGTTATGGGAGTTATAAGGTGAGTAGAAAAATCGAGAAACATCTTTTTCTCGGAAAAGGCTGGACCGATTTCGATGGGGGAAAAATATGTCATGGGTGCCAATGAAGAGATGTTTCGAAAAAATTATGGCACATTTTAGACAAGAAGAAAAGGTCAAAAGAAGATTTCGAAATTTTTTCGATTCTATTTAAATGGGAAACTCTTGAGGCGCAATCTCCGTTCTTTGCCTAAAAATATCTTGATTTATGTGAAAAAATATGGGAAAGTTTGAGATCAATTGGAAAGGCTGTCCATGGTTGAAAAAATTACAAATCTCCAGCGTCCCACGTTAAATGCACGTCCGCTGACGTACAGTGAGGGATCTGCAAACTTACGCTGGCATTAAATTTTAAACTGTTCCAGATTCGTCACCTTTTTCTGATACCCTGATTTTCTGTTTGCGCGTATGGCCTCGATCGACCCCAAAATAGCCAGGTAGTCCTTGAGCCTCAACTCGCCTGCCAATGAGCGCTTGTCACGGCATGAAGTGGCGTGATGAGTTGCGGAGGCGACCTTCATTCTCTGCTCGTTCCTTCGGTTACATATTTTGGGCATTATTTTTCCGATCTTGACATGCTGCGGACTCTTCTCACTTTCGCTCGTTTCGTCAGGGTAAGGTTTCGGTACAGGAATATTAGTTAAGATTAGAAAAGCTTCGGTCATTCGTTTTATCATTTGAAGTTCTTCCTCCGATCTTCTCTTAGTTTTTCCTTGTTTGGCTTTGAGAAACTTAATTCATTTGTTTTCTCATCTGGTTTGTTCCCTCGACCCCGACCTTTTTCTGTTCTTTCTTCGGGGTTTTGACTCATTCCTCACAGTATAGAGAAAAGTTTTCATTGAGGAATAGTGGTTTGGATTCGAGATTCGTCATTATGTTGAGTTGAGCACGTTACTTGTTCTTCCATTCGTTTTGTCACCTGAACTTGTTCTCTTGTCGTATTTATTTATTTTCTCATCTGAAGTTGTTATTTCGATCTTTCTTTGTTTTTGTCGGCTTTCAGGTTGGTTATCAATACCTTCTTTTTCTTTTGTATCAGCAGTGTATGAGATTAGAGAAGCTTCAATCGTTCGTTTTACCATTTGAAGTTCTTCCTCAGATCTTCTCTTATTTTTTCCTTGTTTGCCTTCGAGAAACTCAATTCATTTGTTTTCTCATCTGATTTTGATCCCTCGACCCCGACCTTTTTCTGTTCTTTCTTCGGGGTTTTGACTGATTCCTCACAGTATAGGGAAATGTTTCCATTGAGGAATAGTGGTTTGGATTCGAGATTCGTCATTATTTTGAGTAGAACACGTTACTTGTGCTTCCATTCGTTTTGTCACCTGAACTTGTTCTCCTGTCGTATTAATTTATTTTCTCATCTGATTTTTCTCCCCCGACCCCGATCTCCTTTTGCTCTTTCTTCAGTTTTTTGACAGATTCCTCACAGCAGAGGGTAATCTGTTCAACTCGGAACAATGACATATCTTGAATCCAAACCACTACTCCTCAACGAAAACCTTTCCCCCTACTATGAGGAATCAGTCAACAAACCGAAGAAAGAACAAGAGTAGATCGGCGTCGTGGGAAGAAAATCATATGAGAAAACAAATGACTTGAGTTTCTCAAATCTAAATAAGAAAAACAAGAGAAGATCTGAGGAAGAACTTCAAATGATGAAACGAATGACTGAAGCTTCTCTAATCTGAACTACTATTCCTGTACCGAAACCTCACCCTACTCTTCATTGTTACAAATTTTTGTAGTTTTAGTATACACGGGCATATTAAATTTCCTATATTTTTACTAAATTCATTTCACTTTGTAATTTTAGTATACTTACGTAAACTAAATTTATTTTATAAAGTTATGTATATACGACATTTATTGAGATTGTGGTATGTTTCTTTTACGTATATGAATTTCATTGTTCTGTATACTAAAATTCATATACGCGTTTACTATATTCAGCTGCGCAATCGCGTTTCGATTTGCGTGGGTTGCCTAACCTGGCCGGTGCAAGTTCGCATGCCGCTACATGTTCTTGTTGTGTGATAAAGTTTCTGCGAGTATCTGCAGTCTTCTCTCTAAAAGGTATGTTTAATTTATTAATGCAAATGTAGCTTTACTTTGAAATTAAAGAATCGAGAAGGGACTAAAATGAGGTGTCATTATTTGCTTTGCACTTTCTCCATTGTGAGGTTATGTGTAATATTCCATTGTTTCAGCTTGAAAGCAGCTTATATCTCCGATGAAGGAAAGTCGGCGTTCCGAGAAACTTGACTCAATACTTCGCTCCTCGATTTTGGAGGCTGTAGATCTTTTGGGCTCGCTTTTGGACCAGCCGATAATTTTGAACAATACAAAGAGGCACATCACAAGTCACGGCTTCCCTCCTTCATTTCCTTGGCAAACCGAAAGAGAAGAAAAATATCTTCGAGCCTCCAATTCAGGTAAATAATTAATTATTTTACCATAGCGCGCGTGCTTGTTTTCTATGGAAAACAAACACGCGTGCGACTATTTTTGCTGAGTCACACATTTTTGTCCTTCGTTGAATTCAATTGCTTTTTATTTCAAATAAAAATCTTGTTTCGTTGACATGTCAAGTATTACCTGTTTCGTTGCAATGCATCTTCTGGTTGAAAATTCATATTTTTGTTGAAAACTCAAGCATTTGGTGGAAAATTAAGCTATTTGGTAGAAAATAAACTTTTTAAAAATGAAGCCACTTGGATGGAAGTTTATATACTTTGTCAAAAATTCATTTTTTTAGTTCAAAATTCATCTCTTTGGTTGAAAATTTAACTGCTCCATTTTTATAAAATAATCTTCTTGGTTGAAAATCGTCTTTTAGGTTGAATGTTTAACTTTTTTGTTGAAAATTCATTTTTTTCAAAATTCGTCATTTTGGTTGAAAATTGTTCTCTTTCACTGAAGATTTAACTACATACTTTTTTGAAATTTCTTTCTTTTTAATTGAAAAATGCAAATACTTCGTTGAAAATTCGTCTTTTTTGGTTGAGTTAAATTATTTCTTATTTCAAATAAAAATCTATCGTTTGTTGAAATATCAACTATTACCTGTTTCATTGCGAGTTGATTTTCTTGGTTGAAGTTGAACTACGTTTTCAAAATTTTTTGTTCGGTTGAAGACTCATCATTTTATTTAAAAGTTTATATTTTCTGGTCGAAAATTAAACTATTTTGTAGAAAATTTAATTATTCAGTTGTGAATTACCTTTTTTGTTGAACATTCATATTTTTGGTTGAAAATTCAAGTATTTAGTAAAAAATTAAACTATTTTTATGAAAATTAAACTATCTGGTAGAAAATTTACTTTTTCAAAAGCTACTGGTTGAAAGTTTATCTGCTTTCTTCAACATTCATTTTTTTAGTTTAAAATTAATCGCTTTGCTTGAAAATTTAACTATTCCATTTTTATAAAATTGATCTTCTGGGTTGAAAATCATTTTTCGGGTTGAATTTTAAACTGTTTTGTTAAAAATTCATTTTTTTCAAAGACTTATCATTTTAGTTGAAAATTCTTATCTTTGGTTGAAAATTTAAGTACATATTTTATGGAAATTGCTTCTTTTTTTTAATTGAGAATTAATTTTTCAACTATAAATATTCTATTTTTGATTAAAAATTAATACTTTCACATGTAAATCGATCTTTTCTAATTGAAAATTCATTCGTTTTGGTTGAAAATGCAACTGTTTGGTTGCAAATTAGCCTGCTTTGGCTGATATTGCAGCTACTTCGTTGAAAATTCGTCTTTTTTGGTTGAGTTCAATTGTTTTTTGTTTCAAATAATAACCTATGTTTAAAATATCAACTATTACCTGTTTCGTTGCGAGTTTATGTTTTTTGTTTAAAGTTAAACTACATTTTCAAATTTTTTTGTTCGAAGATTCATCATTTCAGGTGAAAACTCATATTTTTGGTTGAAAATTAATGTTTGCAAATTTATTTGCTTTGTTGAAAATTAATTTTTTTTAGTTCAAAATTTATCTATTTGGTTAAAAATGTAACTACTCCGTTTCTAGAAAATTAATCTTCTTGGACGAAAATCATCTTTTATTTTGAATATTAAACTCTTTTGTTGAAAATTGTTTTTTTTTTTGTAAGATTCATCGTTTTAGTCGAAAATTCGTCTCTTTGGTTGGAAAATCGAACTACATATTTAATTTAAATTCCTTTTTTTTTAATTGAGAATTAATTTTTTTCAAACTAAAAATATAAATATTCTATTTTTAATTTTAAAATTGATTGCTTGAAAATTTAGTAGAATATTAACTTTTTTGTTCAAAAATCATATTTTCTGGTTGAAATACAACTGTTTTGTAGATAATTCGTGCTATTAGCTTTAAAATTCAGCAGTTTTGTCGAAAAATTACATTTTTTGATATAATATTAATCCTCTTGGAGGAAGATTCGTATTTTTGTTTGAAAATTTAACTATTTGGGGAAAAATTAATCTTTTTTGGTTGACAATTCGTTTTTTTCTGGGTGTTAAAGTTAATTTTTCATCTGAAAATTTCACTATTCCACATTTAGTTAATATAAATAAATGTATATATTTCGTTGCAGATTCGACAAAAATGTTTTTCTGCTGCTATTGCAAGCACCAAACCATGCATTTCAAAATGCACTTGGTACACTTTAAAGAACACAACAACATAACGGAGTATTACCATTGCGGTTTTAATAGATGTTATTTTTAATAAATAATATACAGCTCTTCAAAATGTTACCGAGCCACTTCGAAATTATTATTTGTTATTCTTAATAAATGATGTCAGCTCTTCCAAAAATCATCGAAACACTTCGAAATTATTAATAATTGTAATTTTTAATGAATAATATGACAGCTCTTCAAAATAATACCGAGCCACTTCGAAATTATCATTTGTTATTCTTAATAATAAATTATGTCAGCTCTTCGAAAAATTATCGAAACAATTCGAAATTATTAATAATTATTATTTTTAATGAATAATATGGCAGCTCTTCAAAATATTACCGAGCCGCTTCAAAATTTTTATTTGTTAATCTTAATAAATAATATTTATAAACAAAATTTCAAATGACTATAATATCCCTTACTTTTCAGACGCGCATTCATGTCCTTTCGAAAAAAGTTGTGAAAGAAAGACTTGATTTCAATCCAACAAGGAAAACAACTAATAAAAATTTTAATTTTTATTATTCGTTTTCCTTGTAATTTCAATCAAAACTTTTTATATAAACTTTTTTCGAAAGGATGAAAAAATTGTTATTAGTTCTCTACTATTAGTATACATATATCAAAGTAAGTATACATACGTATAGTAAAATTACTATAAGCGTGTACTTAACTCAGTATACGCGCATATTGAATTTATTATATGCGTATACTAAATTTCATATATATGTATACCGAATTTAGTATACGCGAATACTAAATTTCATCTACATGTATACTAAATCTACTGTAGGCTGGTATACTAAATTTAATTTCATGTTGTGCATTCTTGCTTCCATTACATGTATACTAAATCTAGTGCAGATTTTTCTAACAGTGTTCGATGACGAATTGCATTCTTAGCCGCGAGAACACGAAAAATTTGACAAAACGAGCGAATGTGTGAAAAGTCCGCAGCATGTCAAGATCGAAAAAAGAATGCCCAAAATGTGTGACCGAAGGAGCGAGCACAACGAGCAGAAAGAACGAAGGTCGCCTCCGCAACTCCTCACGCCACTTTAGGCTGTGGCAAGCGCTCATTGGCAGGAGAGTTGAGGCTCAAGGACTACCTGCCTATTTCGAGGCCGGTCAAGGTCATACGCGCAAGCAGAACATCAGGGCATAAAAAGAAAGGTGACGAATGCGGAACAGTTTCAATACCAAAACCTTGTTGAATTATACTTCAACAAAAATAATATAAATTAATATAAACTACTCATCTTTAAAATAGGCTTCAGGCTGTTCTATTTTCTGTCCAATTTCCAGGTTACATTTAAGTTCTGCCGTTGTAAATCTTTTTAAATGTATATTTATTTTCTGAATTACCTTGCAATAAGAAGCTACAATCCTTTCTTCAGACATTCTTCTACATCTCGCGTTGTTGTTCCAAAAATAGGATTTTTGTTTTCATATTATTTTTTATGGATAAAACAAAAGATCATACAATTCTTCTTCTAGATTTTCTACGTATCTCGCGACTTTTGCCGTAATATTCGAATTTTCGCATATAAATTTCGAGAAATTAATTGAAAACAAGGAGCTTTTTGTCTTTAGTCAGTTTTTTTTAAACAAATATTTTGGAATTAGCTACAAGGAATCTCTACAGAATTCAATGGCCTTTGATTGAAAAACGTACAAATCAAATAGAAAAGTGATCTGTCGATTTATTTATCAAAAAAAATCTAGTTTTGTCAAGCCAGAAGGCGAGCAGATTTTTTTGTCTGTTTCTGAAAAAGAATGAGTGAGGGATTGTTGAAAGATTAAAGCCTCGACTACCAGAACGCATTAATTGTTTAATGTAATGACCAGTTACATGTAGGATGGTTTAGATGCTCTACTCTATAATTCATCATGATTGTGCGCTGGGTACCTACAGGAGTTTCTCTGATTTCTTCTGCGGTCAATGGGGTAACCTTCCCGCTTCCTACGGTAATTTTCGCCCGTCTTTGTCTTTCAGCATGATTTTTATATATTCCAGTAAGAATATTAAAACTCTCCAATATTGCAAAAACATCACCATCCGGTGTTGATAACACAATTTTTTCTTCGGCTGGCACAGGTGCATATTTATACCTTCCCACTGAAATTTTAATTGATGTATCGGCAGGAAAAGTGTATCTTCGAAGTTCGAATATCAGGCGGTTATTCCTTAAAGAAATAAGCCGAATAAATTTAAGTTGTTCAAGATCACAGCCATGTCCGTCAGGAGAAGGAAGCCTCATAGGTGTAGCTATGGACCTGACAGGAGGATCAACTCTTGCATGTGGAGATTTGGACCTGGTACGAAGAGAAGGATCGGCAGGAGGAAGAGACTTCTCAGGAAAATTATTTCTTCCAGAAGTAGAAGAAGAAGTTCCGGCTCGAGGAACGATAAGAATGGGTTCACCATTAGGTAAGCACTCGAACTGAAAACTTACCACTGCAACAAAAAATACAGGATTAGATTTTTTTAATGTACTTCATGTGGTTCCGAAGCTCTCGTTACTTTAAAAAGTGAACCCGCCAGTCTAGGTATTTATACTACATCTTCCTCGAGGATCTTGTGTCCATAACTAAAATTTTAGACAACCTCATCGGTCTTCGAAGGTCTTGTCACTTTGTCATGTTTCAAATACACCTTCCTCGAGGAATTTGTGTTCATAACTAAAATTTTAGACTACCTTATGGGGTTTCGATGGTCTCGTCATTCTAAAAAGTAAACTCTGTAGTCTAGGTTTTTAAAATACATCTTCCTCGAGAAAGTTGTGTTCGTAACAGATATTTAAAACACACTGATCGGTTTTCAAAGGTCTGGTCACTCTCAGAAGTAAACCCGGTTGTCCAGGTGTTTTAAATAAACCTTCCTCGAAGAAGTTGTGTTCATAAATGAAATGTTAGACAACCTCATGGATCCAACGTGTCTCTCTCTTCAGTTCTAAACAAAACTTCATGAGGCAATATGTATATGTTAAAATATTACATTTTTTGTGACTAGAAAAACTATGTTGTTCAAGGTGAACCCCAATTTCGTATTTTAGATAGAATTTGGTTGGGCGCTGATTAGAATGGAAGGCCCAAGAAATTCTGATCAGGAAATGTTCGTGCCTTAGTCAGTGTGGACTGTTTTATTAAAATATTTCCAATTTCTCGCCATAATAGAATCATAATAATGGCCGGCAGTGGCTGTCCTTAACAGCAAACTGCGCATGCGTAATTCCTGTCGACGACGCTAACGTAGTCAATGAGTCACCATTTTCCAACAGCTGTTGATAACGCTACGCGACGGAACATCGCTTCTTTCAAATTTAATTTGCTGATAGTCTCATGAAAGATCATATTATTAAGGGTATGTGACACAGCCAAATACCTACATTGCCGACCTCACTTTTTCAATTTTCCGAATTTTTTTTTGAATCTAAGAACTTTTTTTGTAAATAAAATTTCGGGCTGAAACTTTGGAAAATGTAGGAGAAGACAATAAACTACGTTTATGTACCTTATTCGAGGAAGAACTTCGCAAAAAATTATTTTCGAAGTAATTAAAACTGGGTGCATTTTTTTAACCTAAGAACTTTTTTTATAAGTAAAATATCGGCCTCAAACTGTGAGAAATGCAAGAGCTGACAGTAAAGTACGTTTATGTACATTATTTGAGTATAAAATATGCAAAAATAAAAATTCCAACTAAGTGTCAACTCCGGTTCCGCTTGCCAGTTCGGTCGGTATTTTTGCGATGGGCACGACAATGCGAAGTCTGGCGGCCACTAATCGAGGCTCTATCAGCTGACTCGTCTACATCTGAAATATGGGGTCCACGCTGTCAAAGATTGATGATCCGGTGTTCTTACAATAATATTTTTTGAAAGTTGTGTCCAGCATAAAAGTTGAGTGAAATATGTTGTTTCAATGTTGAATTATGTAAGTATTGAAATCGCTATTGGCCTCGTTCAGTGGCCGCCAGACTTCGCATTTTCGTGCTCATCGCGAATACCGACCGAACTGGAAAGCGTTGCTGACATTTAGTTGGAATTTTTCTTTTTGCATCTTTTATACTCAAATGATGTACATAAACGTACTTCACTGTCGGCTCTTGCATTTCTCAAAGTTTGAAGCCGATATTTCACTTATAAAAAAAGTTCTTAGGTTCAAAAAATGCACCCAGTTTTAATTTTTTCGAGAATAATTTTTTGCGAAATTCCTCATCGAATAAAGTACGCAAACGTAGTTTATTGTCTTCTAATACATTTTCCAAAGTTTCAGCCCGAAATTTTATTTACAAAAAAAGTTCTTAGATTCAACAAAAAATTTGGAAAATTGAAAAAGTGAGGTCGGTAATGTAGGTATTTGGCTGTGTCACATGCCCTTAATGGAGTTTGAGATGCGGATTCAAAAAATTAATTATTAAGAGAAGGCAACTAGGATTTGAGACGAGCACAGCAAAAACAAGGGACTCAATTTTGTCTCAGGTCATTTTCTTACAAAGTCATTTTGATCTTTAGTTATGTTCGCTATCTCGATAAATGTAGAGACTGAAAAAACAATTGAATTGAACAGAAAAGAATCTAAAACTATTTGTTAAATTATATATATTATTATACTATTATATTTACCAATAGAATTAAGAATTATTGCGACGGTGAAGACCAGAGTATAAACGACTCTCATTTTGTACAGGTAGAGGGAAAACTGATTAAAGTTTTAATTGAAAATATCGTTAACAGTGTAACAATAAATATTCTGGTGCTTCCAGATATAATAGATCCTATGGCCGTTATCTCACAGAATGTCGTTCTGTGATGTTTACATTTCATTTCACAGTTTGAAGGACAAACATTTAATTAGTAAACTAGATAAAATTGACGTACAACATTCAATAAATGTTTGAATTTTTGTTTAAAATCTTCACACATTTTTAACTAAAAAAAAGCATACATTTTCAACGAAAAATGAAATAGCAAAGGTTTTCGTTAAAAATTAATCTTTACAAAAAAGAAAAACGAATTTTCAACAAAACAGTGAAATTTTGAACTAGAAAAATGAATTTTTTAAAGTAGTTCAACTTTTAACCAAGCAGTTTAATGTTCAACACAAAGGAAACGAAATTTCAATCGAAAATACGAATTTTCAACTAAAATCACGAATCTTCAATGAAAAAAATTAAATTTTAACACGAAATAGATCTAGTTTTAACCAAGTGATTGCATTTTGAACCAAACGATTGAATTTAAACTGAAATGATAAATTTTTAACCAAATATTTGAATTAAAAAAAAATAGATGAATTTTCAACCAAAAAAATGAATTCTTTACAAAGTAGTTCAAATCTCAACCAAGCAGTTGAATTTTTAAACAACAATGATGAATTCTCAGCGAATAATGTATATGGTGAATTCTATATCAAAAATGAAATACTGAAATTTTCAGTTAAAAAATTAATGTTCAACAAAAAAAGAAATTTTCAACAAAATGGTGAAATTTTCTACCAAAGATATGAATTTTCAACTAAAATGATCAACTTCTAGCGAAAAAAAATTAACTTTTAATAAAATATTCCAACTGTTGCTCAAAAAATTGAATTTTCAACCAAACGATTGAAGTTTTAAGTAAAAAAGATAAATTTTCAACCTAATTGTTGAAAAATTGAAGCCTTAGCTACCATAACACATTTATTGATTAATCTAATTACCAGTTACATGGTTTTCGTGACAGATGATTTATATTCACCACCCTATAATTCTTCATGATTGTGCGTTGGGTACCTACTTGAGTTTCTCTGATTTCTTCTGTGGTCAACGGGGTAACCATCCCGCTTCCCATGTTAATTTTTGCCCGTCTTTGTCTTTCAGCATGATTTCTATATATTCCAGCAATAATATTAAAATCCTCAAATATTGCAAAAACATCATCATCCGGTGTTGATAATACAATTTTTTCATTAGCTGGCACTGTTTATGCTTTGTAATATTAATGTCTTTTTGACCAAAGAGAATTAATATACCTTCGGCACGTAATCTCAATCCTAATTATTCTACTATATATATGTTGGGCGCCAGACCTTTCTTGGGTCAAAAACAATAAAATCGCGACTAATAAACAAGGTTTCGAAAAGTTATCTCAACACTAGAATTCTAATTTTCAAATTCTAAGCTCAAACGGGCAAGCGACATTATTGAAACTACGATGTACCGGAATTAGAACTCACACTAAACTCGAACTAGCTCAGATCTCAAGGGAGAAAATTGGGCAGAAGGCGGGGTTTCGTATTGATAAGGGTTTTCTACTCGTGAATAAAAATACAGCGGATCTTAATAACAATTAACTATGTTTCCATTTATTTCAATAGATTAATACGATTGTTGTAACATATATCGACCAACAATCAGAAAATTGACGATTTCTTACTCCAACAATTTTAGTCTGACATCTTTAAAAACACTTTTCGAATTTTTAGCAAAATGAAACAGAATTCCGTAGAGGAAGTTCACAATTCGATCCTTTATATAAAAAAAAACAAAGCGAAGGGATTTAACCATTTAACATAATAACGACTCGATACTCCATGATTTCGCAGAATTTTAATACTAAGGATTGTCTTAATTTATTATAGTAATTTCTCCTGAGGAGCGAACGCAAAGATTAACAATTAATTTTCGGTAGGAAACAGAAGGGGGGGATCAACTATTCACAGATATTGTGTTGTTGGGCTAACAAATGAATCTTTAGTAAACGAGAACATATCTCAGAATAAGGGACACATTTCACTGAAAGGGGTGATAAAACAATTTATTTTTAGGAGACAAATAATTGATTTTCTGGGGCACTAAAGGAGGTTGGAACAACTATTCACAAATTCAGGGTATAAGGCAAACAACCAAAAGAGTCACAAAAGATCATGTCACATATAAATTGCACAAAATTAAAACATGTCAAAAGTAAATCAGATCACAAAAATAAGTATCACAAAATCAGGCAACAAAAGATAAATATTACAAAATCAGATCACAAACATTTTTGAAATTACAAGATTTAATCTTGGGAAACCTCGTGGCCACGTGGCAAACCTAACCTCAAAACATAAGTTGGAGCTTTCTGGGCGAACAAGATAAATTCTAGAGCTTTCTTGGCCAACTAGAATGCAACAAATCAAAATTTAGAAGTTATCATAAAAGGAGGGTAGGCTGAGAGGTTTCGCCAGATTAGACGTGAGAAAATCTTACCAGCTGATTCACCGAGCATAGAGAATGACCTTTCCTTCCTATGGTTATTTTGAACGATCTGGCTGGGACCCTCGGAGAAGCGGCGATGGATTTTCTCTCGCAAAGCACTGAGACTACTACTATGACAAGAGACACGATAAGAGACACGATGCAAGAGACAAGAGTCAAGAGAGTGAGTACTGACTCGCTCGAGAATTTATAACCTTTTTTAACCTACGTCACATCCGTCTTGCTCCACTCTGATTGGTCGAAACTCTGCCACTTCCGCAACGCCGCGTGGACAAAAGTAGAACTAAAGCAATGTCATACTGAGTGAACCGATACTGTCAATTTTAATTTTAATATTCAAATTTCCGTTATTGCTAGCATTAAACTAACAAATTTAAACCACTGTTTTTACTCTCCGAAAACGTCATACGAGCATTTATTAACTAACGGGCTCATTTATAACAATTAAAAATCTTGCACCGTGGTTATAAATTCGGAGTATTGGCGATAGGGTCCTGAGCTGTAGAGTTACCACGCGTATAGCTGGTGTGGTTTTCTCATTCGAATCGCCTCGAATGAAGATGTAATGGATGTCGTGTTGACCGAGGAATCCTGCAGATTTCTGGAACACTCCAGGTTTTGTAGAAGATCCAGGTGATTCCCAGTCCATATCTACAAGCGATTCCCAGTTGACATTTGCAGATGTTAGGTTGGCAGCAGCGCCTTATGGTGGAATTGGCGGGAGAATTCAAATAGTATAATAAAGGTTTTATTCGGCATGGCGAGTTGACTGAGTCTTTTCGGCGTCCCGATGATCCTCAACCTCCTGCGATGTCCCACGATGATGATGTTGACTCCGAGCAAGGGTTTACATGTAGAAAAATTAAAATTTCGAAACGAATCAGCGATAAGAAATTAAATTACAAGCTATGCCGAAATGAATCATGGAGTATCGTGTAGCCTCAGTGGTGTACCAGGCATTCTAATTCATAATTTTATGAATTTCTTAAACTTAAATATTATCATAAAACATGTCTTGTGAGTTACCAATTGCAACATCACAACTTATTCTTTCCCATTGACATTTTAACTGATGTATCGGCAGGAAAAATGTACCTTCGAAGTTCGAATATCAGTCGCTGATTTTTATGGGAAATAAGCCTGATAAATATAAAATGTTCAAGACCGCAACCAAGTCCATCAGGAGAAGGAAGCCTTATAGGTGTAGCTATGGACCTGACGGGAGAATTATCTCTTGCAGAAGGAGATCCGGATCTGGCACGAAGAGGATGATCGACAGGAGGAAGAGACTTCTCAGGAAAATTATTTCTTTCAGAAGTAGAAGGAGAAGGTCCGGCTCGAGGAACGACAGGAGTGAGTTCGCCATCAGGTAAGCACTCGAACTGTAAACTTAGCACTGCAACAAAAAAGATAGGAATACATTTTGTAAATGTACGTTAGTATTTCATGCATCCTCCATGTAGAAATCGATCCATTTGTCAATATTTCAATTAGGATAGTTTTCATATTCTTGTTAGAACAACTTGACTAGTAAGTACTAGTTGATACCTTTTAAGACGTAGACGCTTTTAAAATGTTACATTCTTTGAGACTAGGAAAATCATGCCGATCTAGCTTAGCTCCAATTTTGTATTTTAGACAGAATTTGGTTGAGCCCTGATTAGAATGAAAGACCCAACAAATTCTGATCAGGATCTGTTCTTGTATTAGTCAGTGGCTGTCCTTAAGAGCAAACTGCACGGAGAAAAATGGCTAGTAGGCCTGAACATCCAGAGTTTCAGACTGACTATATTTGAGTTTTAACTATGGGACAGCCCCCAAGATGGTTTAGCGTACTAGCCATCGATTGTTAAAATTTGACGGTTAGCTTCACTATCCCAGAGTGTAAAGTTGACAATCCTGGAGTTTAAACCTGATTATGTCAGGAATTTTGGCTTGATTATTTCGTAAGATTACCTCAATCATATAATGGGTTCAACTTTATTATCAGTTGTCCTTCCCCTACCTACATATTTAAGGAAATTCAGGAAATAGTATAAATGCGTATTAAAAATCTTTTGTCCTTTGTCCTTCATCCTTTGGAAGTAATGAATTTGTCATTTAAAATTTGAACGAAAACCACTTAACCCAGTCTCCAACATGTTCCCCACATTTGATTCACTCTCCACACATGTTTGAAGTATTAACACTTGGTTTAAACTAATTCAAAATGTAAATCTGAAACTGCTTGAAAAAATTACTCGCAAATTTCCCAAAGAAAGGTGATAATGGTTTCAATACGGAATCAGACCGAGCTAAGATGACCAAGGCGCCTCACCTGAGGAGAGCAAATTAGCGACTTATAGGTCCACGGTCGCAGGTAAAACTTACTAGACGTCGCTAGATTAGCTCTAGATGGACCCTAGACGAGGCGGCCGTCATAAAATTGCCCTTGACGTTCGCTAGACGAGCAAAGTCTAGAAAGTATCTAGAAATAATCTAGATTTCCGGTAGGTTGGTGGAGCGAGGGTTGGGGTATTTCCGGGAATGTCCTGGTTTATGATGAGAAATGTCCCGGTTTTCTCTCTTTGGCAGATGGTCACCCTACTGATAGTGAGTCTAATCACATGTGTATATTCAAACAGACCATAAAATTATTGTCTGTCTGCCTACGAAGAAAAAATTGCAAATGGTACTAGGTACTATCTGGAAGATCAAGCTGACCATCACACTTTTGACTCTTCAAGTTTGACAATCCATATCTCTCCGTGCGCGCATGTGTGATTCATATCGACAACGCTGACGTAGTCAATGAGTCACCATTTTGCAACAGCTGTTAGCAGCGCTAGGCGACGGAATATCGCTTCTTTCAAATTCCATTTACTGATAGTCTCATAAAAGATCAGATTGTTAGTGGAATTTGAGATGCGGATTCAAAAAATTAATTATTAAGAGGAGGCAACTAGTATTTGAGACGAGCATAGCAAAAACAAGGGACTTAATTTTGTCTTAGGTGATTTTCTTATAAACTCATTGTGAACTTTAGTTATGTTTGCTATCTCGATAAATGTGAACACTGAAAAAAACCATTGAATTGAAAAGAAAACGGAAAATATTTTGTTAAATTATATAATATATATTATCATACTACTATATTCACCAATATAATTAAGAATGATTGCCATGTTGAAGACCAGTGTATAAACGACCCTCATTTCTTCCAAGTGGAGGAAAAACTGATTAATGTATTATTCAAAAATATCGTTAACAGCGTAAAAAATGAATATTCTGATGCTTCATTATGCATAATATAATATATTTTATGTGACTCCGGTGCATTTACGCGTTTTTATGCGACAGCGTAGAGTATCGTAATCTTGTACATTACGATACAGCGGAGTATAATGTGAAAATGGATCTGCGCATGCGTGTATTACAATTCGGCGTTTCGTGATCCGATATGGCGATCCAAGATGGCCATACGCTGGTGCATAAACATTGGCATTAAAATGCATGGGACGAAACTTTATTCTTTTCTACGAATATATTAGAAAAATAAAATTTAGTCCAATACATTTGGTGACAATGTTTATGCACCAGCGTATGGCCATCTTGCCCGGTGACATCACAACGTGAAATACCATGTCCATGGAAATACCTAATACAGTGTATCATCAAAGACATTTTAAACCTAGATGCGACACCTCACTAGCGAACCTATAATAAGTTCCACGAACTAAAATAATGCCATTAGTTAAAAAATGACGGAGAAATCTCTGTCTCTTTTCAACCAATAACACACATAATACACTACTACACTAGATTGAGGGAATCAAAATGGCCGGACCCGTTCGCCAAAACCGTACGAGTGATTGTAAAATGAGTCAAAATCGCGAGAATCCTGGCATTTCGGAGAGTGAATTTGTGTTTCAAAGCACCCCAGCCGACGTGGCAGAGATTGCAAAAGGTGCTATCAATGACTTGCTTCCGAGGAAGTCGAAAGACAAGTATGAGCAGGAGTACGAAAAGTTCGTCAAATACAAAAAGCAAATTCGTACTACATCGTCTTCTGAAAGTGTCGCAATTTCGTATTTCACTGAGTTAAAGGAAAAGTACAAGCCGTCCTCGCTGTGGAACTTTTTTTCAATGCTGAAAAAGACTCTGATCATAAAATAGAAAATCGATACTGGACAATACAAGGCTTTGAACGCATTATTGTCGAAAAATTCGGAAGGTTTTCAAACTAAAAAAGCAAAAGTCTTTACTGTCGCAGAAATGAACAAATTCTTGCAAGAAGCACCGGATGTTCAATATCTTCTACACAAGGTATGAATGTAAAAAATTCTTAGTTTAATGGCATGTGATACTTACAATATGAACAAAATTAGACGTAATACGTGGAAAAACTTTCGATTTTATTGATTTTCAAATCAACCAATTATACGGTCACAAAAGTGAATATTTTGTCCTACAACTTTGGGAAACATTAGACAACATTAAAATGGAGGTTTATTGACTCTTTTTAGTTTGCATAATAAAAAAAGTTCAATTTTGCTAAGCTCGATAAAGCATTTGACACTTTGAGGTTATGGACCTAATCTCAAACCTTGCAGATTTGAGGAAAACGGAACTTTTTTTATTATACAAACTAAAAAGAGTCAGTCAACCTTCATTCTAATGTTGTCTAACGTTTCCCAAAGTTTTAGGATAAATTATATTTACTTTTGTGGTCGTATAATTGATTTATTTGATAATCAATAAAATCGAAAAAATTTCCAAGTATCACGTCTAAATTTGCTCATATGGTAAGTATCACATGCCCTTGAATATAAGCTTTTCCTTTTTCATGAAAATTTGATGAAAAATAGGCATACACAAATCATAAATAATGTATAAGTATTCACAGAGAATGTGTATTTTTTAAGGTCATCCTCATTTTTGGATTATATGGCGCTCTCAGGAAATGTGAGTTCCTCAATGTCAAGGTCAAGGACGTTTTCAGTGAAGGAAATTTGCTACTGGTAAAAATCCCGGAGACCGAAACCTATGAGTCTAAGGCTTTTGTCATCACCGAAGATAATTCTATCATCGTTCGCAAATATATGGCTCTTAGACCCACCAAAGCAAAGCCGGATCGCTTTTTCTTGCGATATCAAAAGGGATCGTGAACTTGTCAAGTCATCGGAATCCATAAGTTCGAATCAATCCCTAGAGAAATAGCTTTGTATTTTAATTTGGAAAAAATTGAAGAATATACCACACATGCTTCTCGTCGCACATCAGCAACTGTCCTTGCTGATGCTGGTGGAGACAATTTGGAATTGAGACGTCACGGACGCTGGAAAAGCGACACTGTCGTACAAAGCTATATCGATGAATCTGTCGAAAAAGGCTGCAACTGCCGAAAAAATAAGTTCATTCATGACGAAAAACCGTCCCAAGGGTAACTCAACCATGTCGAACCAAAACTTACATGAGAAATTACCATTTGCCACGACAAGTGATGGGGCAAATGAAACTGATCACACCAACGAAACCGACTACAAAAATTCTGTTCCTGCAGGACAGAAGCTATCCGCTATGATAGAAGCCGGAGCTGTTTTTCATAATTGTACCTTTAATTTTAGATGAAGGATTCTAATTTATCACATAATTCCAGTGTGAATGTATTGTAACTTTTCATTTTCATAAATAATACTACAATATATTTGAGAAATAAGTAAAAAATTGTCACGCAAGTTTCAAGTATTAGTGACATAATTATAACCCTTGTTGCCATACGTCCAAATTAGAATTGGGTTTTTTATTTTGGCGCATTTTGATTTGTACAATGAAAAATGAAACATTGTAAACAAAAGCTGTCCAAAACTATCGATTATTTACTTCGAAGTCGAGTTTTATTGCATTGAAACTTTATTCTTTCATTATTTAGAACTCGAATTGTGTTCTTTATTGCATTTAATATTTCTTCTATCTGATAAGAAGTCTAATATGATCAAAAAATTATCTGTTCAGTTTGAATAAAAAGCAACAAAAAACGTGCAAATTCTGTTCGAAATATTTCTTTATTTCTCCAGCTTTATTTAGGAAATGATGACAATTAAAAGTGAATTTGGATCGAAATTCATGAGTTAAGTGAAAAATTATATAACCTTCATGCGCATCCGTAGCGAAAACTTTGGATCGAAATTCATTCTGAACCAATCCGAAAATTTCCGAAATTTGTATGCGAACCAAATAGTTTCATTCTGATCTAAGCCGAAGGAATTTGTCAATCCAAATTAATCCGAAGCTCATTCAAAATGAATCCGATCAATTCGAATTAATCCGAACTTTCAATCCGAATAAATTCGGTCTATTCGAATGAATCCGCATTTATCCGAATTTTTCGGATAGACCGGATTAATTCGGATCCATTCGGAATGAAAGTTCTGATTGACCAGATTCATTCGGATTGACCTAGATTATTCGGATTTACCGGATTCATTCGGATTACAAATTCCGGAATGATTCGGAAATTTTCGGATTGGTTCAGAATGAATTTCAATCCGAAGCTTTCGCTAAGGATGTAAAGTAGTGGAGCATATTTAAACTAAATGTACATACACCGTGTTAGCACATGAGTATAACGTAGCGTTTTCCCTTACATGACAGACCTTATGCAAAAAAACTTGTAAATGCATCGTCGTCAAACAAAATAGTATATGCGCCAATGCGCACAATTCGGGTCTTCACGCGACTCGCTTACAATGCTCGCAGGACTTATCTCGCCTCGGAGCATAATATACTATTATGGCCGTTATCTCATAGATTGTCGTTCTGAGATGTTCACATTTCATTAGAGTCAGTTTGAAGGACAAAAATTAAATTACTTAACTCGATACAGTTGATGTACAACATCCTACAATTTTTGTGCGATCGAAATTTGAATTTTTCAAGAATATTCAATAAGATGTTATGACGATCTCTTAAGGTATTTGGAAAGCAACATTTTTCCTTTTTTGTCCTTTTTCATATCGTGCGTTGTTTGGCTTACAATTTTTATTTTCGTTTGTTTCTTTGAATTTTGAAAATACTATAACTCTGATAATTTTTTTTTATCACAAAAATCGTAAGGAAAAATTGTTAGACTTTCCGAGTACTGCGAACAGTCGTGCATAGAATTTTTAAATCTTGACAAAAAATGGTCTCAAAAATTTTGAACATACTGTAAATTTTTGTATTTTTAACCAAGTAATTGAATTTTCAATTTTTTACTGAATTTTCTATTTGATACTGAAACAACCTAATTTTCTAACAAATATTTAAATTTGAAAAATTTAATTCTTAACAAAGTAGTTCCACTTCCAATCAGGTAGTGGAATTTTTAAACAAAACAGAAGAATTTTCAACAAAAAATGTAAATGAAAAATTCGCAATCAAAAATGAAATAGTTGAATCGTCAGTTGGAAAATTAATGTTCAGCAAAAAAAGGAATTCTCAACAAAATAGTGAAATTTCCAACTAAAGATATGAATTTTCGACTGAAACGATCAACTTTCAACGAAAAAAAATTAACTTCCTACAAAATAGTTCGACCTTTAACCAAATCATCCAATTTTATACCAAACGTTTGAATTATCAACTAAAGAAGACCAATTTTCGAGCAAATAGTTCATTTTTCAACAAAAAATAAATTCTTTCAAAAACGGAATAGGCCAATTTATACCGAAAAAAAACTAAATTTCTAGAAAATAGTTGTAATTGTAAATTCTCAGTCAAAAATAAACTGTTAAATTTTTAGTTACAAAATAATTGTTTAACAAAAAGGAAAAAATGAATTTTAAACAAAATAGTTGAATTTTCTACCATAAAAAAATGAGTTTTTGACAAAATAGTTCAACTTTCACTTAACAAGTTGAATTTTCCAACTCATTTTAGCTCTGATTTGGATATTTTTTTAAATTCTTTTATGAGGCTTTTTATGTGTGGATTCTCAATATTTGTTTATTCAATTTGAATATTACTGTACAAATTATTTATTTATAGAATTTTTAATCTACTTAGTCTTAAATATCGAATTAGAGTAATCATAATCGACACAAATTTATTTCATGTGCTGTTGTGGGCTAATCTCAGCTTTATTTATTGATATTTGAAATTTTGTTTACAGTGATTAAGGTAATCAGGAAATTGATCATTTATTGTTTTCTCATAGAGGGAGGTTTGTAATCAACTAAATTTTCAAATATACTTCTTTGACATATTTTCGACATAATTCGACCCCAGGAGCTCGAAAACAAAATTTTCCAAAAATGTCCGTGTGTGTATGTGTGTTTAAAGTTTATGCAAGAACAGAAAAGATGTGTTGATTCAGGACGAATTGATTGACCTATAATATTAAGAAATTTTATTGAAGGGTCAGGAAGCTATGGTAATGCATAATATTTGAAAATACGGTTTTTTATGGTATAATTTTTTTCTTCAAAATAATTCAAAGTTGATGCAACGAAATAAAAGATTCCTTGGTTCGATACGAATCGATTAACCTATAATATAATTACACTTCATTAAAGATTAAGGGAGTTAGGCTCACTTATAATATTTGAAACATCCGTTTCAAACAGAAATTTTTTTTCATCGACATAATTCAAAGTTGATGCATGAATAGAAAAGAACTTTTGAACATCAATTTTCAAATAAAATAACTCTGACAATTTTTGTAACAAAAAAGCATGAAGCTGGGAACTGGATAAAGTGCGACAGAACTTTTCCCTTCCCTTTTCCGGCTCGAAAAATTACCATTTCGAATAAAAAATTTGATTTGCCTGATTTATCATTATATTCTAATAATTTTTTGTATTGTTTTGAAATATATATTTTTTGTAAATTTCTATTTTCAAGTTGATCGAAATCAAACTTTGTCTATTATTGAAAAAAGCACTAATGCTTCCTCTATTAGGAAGAAAATACATTTGCTAACGGGAAGCAAAGTGCTCGTGAAGTGAGCACCATATAATTATGAATAAAAAGTGGAAACACTCGAGATCGAATTCACAGCTAGTTTGTTAAACATTAATTTGTGAGCTGAAAATTTAACTATTTCATTTTGGAATGAGAATTTACCATATACACGTTTTATTGGGAATTCATCTTAATTCAAATATTTATTCAATGTTGTACGTCAGCTTTAACGAGTTTATTAATTAATTTGTTATCCTTGAAACTGACTCTAATGAAATGTAAACATCTCCGAACGATGGTCTATGAGATAAAGGCTATAGGATATATTATATCATCCGTAATAAAGTACCAGAATATTCATTTGTTACACTGTTAATGATATTTTTTGATAATACATTAATCAGTTTTTCCTCTACTTGTAGAAAATGATGGACGTTTATACCCTGGTCTTCACCGCGGCAACCATCCTTAATTCTATTGGTGAATATAAAAGTATTATATATATATATATATATATGATTTAAGTAATATTTTTAGGTTTCTTTTTCTGTTCGATTCAATTGTTTTTTCAGTTTTTACATTCGTCGAGATAGCGAACATAACTGAAGTTCAAAATGAATTTATAAAAAAATGACCTGAGACAAAATTAAGTCCCTTGTATTTTCCGTGCTCGTCTCAAATCCTAGTTCTCTTCTCTTGATAATTGATTTTTTTAATCCGCATCTCAGATTTCACTAATAATCTGATCATTTATGAGATTATCAGTACATTAAATTTGAAAGAAGCGATGTTTCGTCACGTAGCGCAGCTAACAGCTGTTGCAAAATGGTGACTCATCGACTACGTCAGCGTCGTCGACTGGAATCACGCATGCGCAGTTTGCTGTCAAGGACAGCCGCTGCCGGCCATAATCAGTGATGCCAATGTTGGCGCCTTTTGCTACTGCTCTTGCGTTCGGGCCGCGCACTGGCTGTTCCATTTTATTGTGATGCTTTGTCAGAGCTGACCTGTTTCATTTATGTCACATTTGATCGGATCGCCTTGGCTTTGGGATTTATCTTGCGGATTCATGGGAAGGATTACGTAAGTGCCTTTTGGTGAGTTTCTTATAAATTTATAGCCAAGCGAATAAAACTTGTTTGTGTTCTCGAAATCATGGTTATTTTTTGCTCAGCCCACCTCTCTCCTCTGATATATATTTTCTTTATCCTTAATTATCATTTGTGAATTTGTCTTTTGTTTCTCTTGAATTGCGTACATTTTATGGTCCTTCGAAGCCGGATAGGAGAGAGAGTGTCGAGTCTTTGGGAAACCTAACCTTGGCTTTATTGTGCCTGTTCATCATTTGTATTTCTTTCGAAGATGGAGTATTGCCTTTAATTTGAATTTAACTTGATCTGCTATTTTTCTTTCAATTCGTGAAATTTGTAAGCATCACGTGAGTTGGGATCACCATCCCCTCCCTTTTCTATTTGTACATTCCCCTTTTCCGTCTTCATTAAGGTGGAGATACACGGTGAAGTACCATGGCGCCGGCATCCTTGAAAAGGTTAACGGCTCTTCAAGATTCCCGGGCGGCAGAAATTAGGCTGATACACGCGAGATTTGAGGAAGGCTTTCCGGAAAGCCTCACATGCAATATTGACGAAAAGCGACTCGCATCCGTTGAAAAAATTTGGAAAGAGGTTCGCGCGACTCATGCCTAAATTATTGTGAAGGAAAGGTGCCGCTATCGATCCTTACACAGTTGATAACGTATTCGCTCGAATAGGAAATGCTTGCGAATCCCTTCAAAACGAAATGTTGCGAGTTCTAAATCGATTCGATACGTCACCGATAAATGATTCTGCTCTTACGCATGGACCGGTGGACAACAACAGTTTCGACTTGAATTCTCCAAGCGCGAAACTACCCAAGTTAGATATCCCAACATTTTGAGATCGTTACGAAGATTGGGAGGATTTTTGTGACCTGTTCTCCTCTCTTGTTCATGATAACTCGCAGTTAAGCAACGCGACGAAGTTTCATGAAATACTAAAGTACATTTAAAAAATTAGTCCTGTCTTTTCTGTTGCAGTGCTAAGTTTACAAGTCGATAGCTTACCTAATGGTGAACCCATTCCTGGTGTTCCTCGAGGCGGACCTTCTTCTACTTCTGAGAGAAATAATTTTTCTGACAAGTCTCTTCCTCCTGCCGATCCCTCTCTTCGTACCAGGTCCAGATCTCCACATGCAAGAGCTAATCCTCCTCTCAGGTCCATAGCTCTACCTTTAAGGCTTCCTTCTCCTGACGGACATGGTTGTGATCTTGAACAACTTAAATTTATTCGGCTTATTCCCTTAAGGAATAACCGCCTGATATTCGAACTTCGAAGATACACTTTTCCTGCCGATAAATCAATTAAAATGTCAGTGGGAGGGTATAAATATGAACCTGTGCCAGCCCAAGAAAAAATTGTATTAGCAACACCCGATGGTGATGTTTTTGCAATATTGGAGACTTATAATGTTCTTGCTGGATTATATAGAAATCATGCTGAAAAACAAAGACGGGCGAAAATAAACATGGGAAGCGGGAAGGTTATCCCATTGGCCACAGAAGAAATCAGAGAAACTCCAGTAGGAACCCAACGCACAATCATGATGAATTATAGAGTAGAGCATCTTAAACATCCTACATGTAACTGGCCATTACATTAAACAATGAATGCGTTATGCTAGTCAAGGCTTTAATCTTTCAACAATTCCTCAGCCATTCTTTTTCAGAAACAGATATTATTTTGCAAACTTATGTTTCTGTCTTTCCAAAAGTTTTAGTTTCGGGAAATCAGAGGGCCCACCAATATGTCAACTGCTGTTTTCTGTTACAATAAACAACTTTTCAACCTTCAGCAGTCTTATATTATAAATTGAAACCTCATGGAAACAATGTAGCCTTTCTCAAACCTAAATTTCTTGAGACAAAATAAATAATGGTCTTCGGTAGTAAATCCGCCGAGCGATATTTTTCTATACTGAGAAGATATCGATACGATACTCACCTTCCAGTTTTGCACTGCCAAAGAAATTTGAAAGCACTATGAGATACCTACTTGTTTGATGCAAACAAACCTAAACTTTTTTCAATTCAATTGTTAAATTATTATTTATTTATTAATTATTATATTGATTGTTTGGGAAGGAATTATTATTATCAATGATAATAATAATTTCTTCGAAAAATATTATTGAATCGCCCTATTTATCTGATAATTGGTGTAATTTTAAGAGTTATTTAGAAGCTTTGAAATGATTTAAGAATAATTGAAAACTTAAAAAGATTTCAATGAAATTAATGAAAAGAATGAAAACTTTTCTTAGATTTTCTCAAAAAATTTGAAATATGTTTTTTAAAAATTAATTTTAAAAAATTGTTTGAACATTTCAACAGATTTGCAAACTTGTCACAAAAAGAATCTGGAAGCTTTCAAGATAATGTTTTTAATTTTTCAGATTTTTTATTTAATTTCAGAAGAAAGTCGAAATATTTTAAAAGACGTTTAGAATTATTCAACATTTTGAAAAAATTTGAAGATTATTCATAATTTGAAGAAAACAAATTTTTTCATTTTTCATTATAATAAATTTGATAATAAATTTTACAATAAATTTCATAATAAATTTAATAATAAATGTTATAATAAATTTTGTGATAAATTTTATAATGAATTTTACAATAAATTTTATAATTAATTTTTTAATTATTTTAAGTTAATAAAACTGTTATTAAACTATTATAATTGTGAAATAATTGTAGTTGGAAATTAATTGTGAATAATTATAAAATAAATTTCACAAAATTTATTTCATAAAGAAATATCTCGTGATTTTTGAAGAACAAAGCTATTTTAAAGGTCAGTCTTTGTAGTATTTTAATAACTAACGAACATATTTCCAGAAAATTTTCCTTGATTCCGCCCTGATAAGGTCAAACATGGTACAAAAGACTGTCGTGAAATTTAAAATAAAAACTGTACTCTATATAAATTAATGTTAAAAATAAAAAATAATAATACCTTTTATAAATATTCCTCAATTTTACTTGAATATGATACACATTGATTTTTGTATAAGAAATTCTTGTAAATAGGTGGTCATTTTTTAAATTTTACGACATTTTTGTACCATGTTTGACCTAAGGGAAAATATTTCAGGAATGAAATTGTTAAAATATTTTAATTAGTTAGTATTTGGTTGATAATTATATTTTTCGTTGAAATTTTTCTTTGACGTATTTAAAATTAAAAAATTATTTTGTATTTAAAATTATTTTTTGCCTCTAATTATAATTTGGTTGTAATTTTACTTTTTTTTAAACTGAAAATCGCTTTTACTTAAACATTTATTTATTTTGTTGAAAATTCACTTTTTTAAAGTTAAATTCAACCGTTTTCTGTTTGAAATAAATTTGTTGAAATGAATTAGTAATTATCACATTTTTCGTTAAGAATGAACCTTTTTTGCCTGGAAATGAAACTATTCAGTTGAAAATGTTTTTGTTTCTTTTATTCAAATTTTAATTTGAAATATCTGAAATCTTTGAAAATATTGCAAAATTTTTGTCAAGAATCCTATATAAAAATTATATTTATATAAGCTGGCAAAATCAAAAAAAGTTAAAAAAAATAAATTGTTAATCGAAATTTTTATTTTGTATACAAAAGAAATTTTTCTCCTTCCTTCATTAAAAAATTTTTTGATTTGAAAATTTATTTATTTGGTTGAAATTTTATTCTTTGAAAGTTGATTTCAACTGTTTTAATTATAAATTATAATTTTTTCATTGAAATAGGAATTATTAAATTTTTGTTGGAAATTTAGTTTTTTTTTGTTGAAAATTCAACTGTTTAGTTAAATCGTTATTCGAAATTTTTATTTTGAATTAAAAATTATTTTTTGCCTCAAATTATAATTTGGTTTTAATTTTTGTTGACTAAAAATCGTTTTTACTTGAAAATTTATTTATTTTTGTTAAAAATTCATTCTTTTAAAGTTAAATTCAACCGTTTTTTATTTAAAATATTTTTTTTCGAAACAGCAATTATCACATTTTTCGTTGAGAATTAACCTTTTTTGCCTGAAAATGAAACTATTCGGTTGAAAATTTTTTCGTTTTTTTTTCGTTCAAATTTTAATTTGAAATATCTGAAATATTAGAAAATATTTTGAAATTTTTGTCAAGGATCCTATATATAAAAATATTTTCCACCTTAAATTATTAGCTTGTTGAAATTTTTCTTTTTTCTTCATTAAAAAATTTTTTGATTTCAAAATTTATTTATTTGGTTGAAATTTCATTCTTTGAAAATTGATTTCAACTGGATTTAATCATAAATGAGAATTTTTTATTGAAATAGCAATTATTACATTTTTCGTTGGAAATTCAGCTTTTTTGGATGAAAATTCAACTTTTTTGGTTGTGATAATTGCTATTTCAATAAAAAAAATTATTTATAATGAAACACGGTTAAATCCAACTTTAAAAAAATCAATTTTTAACAAAATTAATGAATTTTCAAGTAAAAACGATTTTTAGTCAAGAAAAAAGGAAAATTATAACCAAATTATAATAAGAGGCAAAAAATAATTTTTAATACAAAATAAAAATTTCGAATAATTCTTTAGACTTTAAGTTATTTATTTTTAAGGTTATAGGTAAAAATATAATTTTCCTACGATTCTTAAGAAAATTTCCAAATACTTTTGAATATTTCTGTATGTCAATCAAAATTTCAACGAAAAATATATGTTTTAACTAAACAGTTGAATTTTTAACCAAAAAAGCTGAATTTCCAACGAAAAATGTAATAGTTGCTTTTTCAACCAAATAAATAAATTTTCATATCAAGAAATTTTGTAGCGAAGAGAAAAGAAAAATTTCATCAAAATTATAACTTAAGGCAGAAAATATTTTTGTATACAAAATAAAAATTTCGAGTAACTACTTTTTAACATTTTTCAGCTTATTTTGAGTTTACATAAATATAATTTTCATATAGGATTCTTGGCAAAATCTCACCAAATTTTTCAGCATTTCGGACACGTCAAATAAAAATTGTAACAAAAAATATAATTATCAACCAAACACTAACTAATTGAGATATTTTAATAATTTCATTCCTGAAATCTTTTCCCTTAGGTCAAACGTGGTACAAAAATGTCGTAAAATTTAAAAAATGACCAAATATTTACAAGAATTCTGTTATATAAAGCTCCACCTCTTACTGTCTTTCCTAGAAATTCACCAATGAAATAGAATTTCCAAAATTTAGGTTGCAGTTCAGTTTTTATAATTTCAAATGAAAAAAATTTTAGCTTCAAGAATTCGAATCCTTTTTGTAATTGTAAATACATTTTTTTTCGGGATTAGGGTCGATATTATTTATTTGTTTTGTGTTCTGCAATCGATTGAAAAATTGTATTTATTTTCAAATAAAATAAAAATTAGACTTTTTATGTTTCATCCCGGACTGACTCACAGGACTCGTCAGGGAGGCTATGTGAATCAGTCCTACCTTATACATTTTAATTGATCTAAATTCATTATAATGTATATTTTCCAACAACAAAAATTTAAAGTTTTTATTTGTAAATTAAATCAATTTTGCAGTTAATGTTATAGTATATTTGAACCACAGATAGGGGTTTAAACTAAATATAATTGATATAAATTTAAATTTAAAAAACACAACAAATTTTTTTAATTTTATTTCGGCCTCGGATAGGGGCCAAGCCTTGAATTATATGATCAACATTTACCAAGCCGAAAAGAAATTATTATTAGGTCAGTGAGTTGATTAGTGAACCAAAAAAAAAAGGAATTTTAAAATTATCCTCAGTAAATTTTCTTCCTTTTTCTTCTCTTCCAATATTTCTATCCTGTTGTGTAAAAACGTCTAGAGATTGATGGCAAATAAGGAACGAATATTAAAAGAATCATGAAAAATAAAATTTGTTCTTTATTTTGCTATATCTGAATGAGCAGTTTGGAGCTGACATATACAGATATTAATATAGTATACATTTAGTATATTAAAGTTGAACATAATATAGAAAAATTCGCGTATTGGACAAATGTTATTCAAGCGCGAAGCACGAGATACATGATGAGAATGTGTTCGTTAAAGCCGAAGGATCTTTAACAAAAGAGAATTCATAATCACTAAATTACTACTGTCGAAGATATCACATTTAATTGTCAAAGATTTTGGTTAAACGTGGGGAAGTACAAAGACCGAGCGCGTAGCGCGAGGTAAATACGTTATCGAGCGTGAAGCGCGAGAACCAACAGCCGCGCGCAGAGTTTTGTTCCGTTCTAAGGCGATCATTTTTTTTTCAAGAATGGCTGAGGAATTGTTAAAAGTTTGGAGTTAACAGATTATTTGCTAAATTTAATTACCAGTTACATAGTTTTCATGTAAGATGGTTCAGATGCTCTACCCTATAATTCTTCATGATTGGGCGTTTGGTACCTACTGGATTTTCATTGATCTCTTCTGTGGTCAATGGGGTAACCTTCCCGCTTCCCATGTTAATTTTCGCCCGTCTTTGTTTTTCAGTATGATTTCTATATAATCCAGCAAGAGCATTATGATTCTCCAATATTGCAAAAACATCACCATCGGGTGTTGATAATACAATTTTTTCTTGATTTGACACAGATGCATAGGTATGCCTTTCTATTGCCATTTTAATTGGTGTATCGGCAGGAAAAGTGTATCTTCGAAGTTCGAATAGTTGCCGGTTATTTCTTAAGGAAATGAGCCGAATAAATTCAAGTTGTTCAAGGTCACAACTATGTCCGTCGGAAGAGGGAAGCCTTATAGGTGTAGCTATGGACCTGACAGGAGTATCAGCTCTGGCTTGCGGAGATCTGGACCTGGCACGAAGAGAAGGATCGGCAGGAGGAAGAGACTTCTTAGGAAAATTATTTCTTTCCGAAGTAGAAGAAGAATGTCCGGCTCGAGGAACGCCAGGAATGGGTTCACCATTAGGTAAGCACTCAAACTGTAAACTTAGCACTGCAACAAAAAAGACAGGATCAAATTTTTCAAATGTACGTTAGTACACAGAAACAACTGAGGGTTCAGTATGGCTGCGGCTCGTGTGAAATTTGGGATCATTTAGAAATTTTAAGTTCGTTGATATCAGATAAATGGCCATCGGCGGGTGCCGATGTGGGATTGTGATTATAGTGCGACTTGAAAGGTTAGCATTTTATGCTGTTGGCGTAGTTGATTGGACTCCAAACCCCGATACGAGCACAAACTAAATCCCACACTTCGCCGACTTGCACGTGAAATAAATCAAGTCATGTTAATAATGAAGGTTCGTTTATTCAACAATTGCTCCAGACGGAACCGTCACGAATGTGTACAGAATGGGTCCCTAAGACCGACTAACTGACTAGCGACGCAGGTACTACTTTCACTAATGTTCCTACGCGGGAGCGAAGGAAGGAGGAGAGGCGTTTAAGCGCGAACAGTGAAATCCGTCCGGAAATGCTGCCCCAGTGACGTAACTATAATGGCCGAGGCCTCACACCGACGTGTTCAGCTGCGCATGTGTCGAAAAGCGCGGGCCTACTTGAAATCAATGAATAATATGAATAGTCATACAGATAAATATTGTCAAAACGTTTCTTATTCTTTTCAAAAACAAATTGAATCGAATCATAGGGTCCTGATTAGGATTGGATTAACCAAACATTGAAACTAAATTTAAACTTTTTTGTGGATTGTTCACATATTAAGTAACATTAAAAAGGGGGAGAAGGTTCGTGTTTCGTTACGGTAACATTTTCAATTGCATGTCATATTTAAAAAAGGCGATGTTACTAAATATCTCGAAAATATCGAACACATTGTGGTTGGAAACGAGAAAATTTAAATTGTAAATAATATTTTAGTATTGAGAAATAATTCTGTTCTTAACATTTTGCTATCACACTATAATTTGTGATCTTATTTACATTTTCAAAGAGATAAGGAAAATGAAATTATGGGCAAAAACTTATTTCGAAGAATTCGAAAAAAATTAGAAGCTTTTTAATAATTTTGAAAGATTTGAGGATGTTATTTCTTTAGAGATTTTTGGGGGAATTTAAAATGGTTTCGGTTTCATTTTCAAAGAATAATTTTAGTTTTGGAAGATTTTAAAAAGCGTGTAAACAGAATATGGAAGACTTCAAGACAATTTTTATTTTTTAGGATTTAAACAATTCAGAAATATTACAAAATATTTATAATTATGCCATGAGATTTTTATAAAGAGTATAAAAGATTTTAGAGCAAAATTTTGCAACTTTGCCATATTAGATCATTTTAGAAAAAATCTGATATGAAGATAAGGTTTCAAGAAGATGAAAGAAAATCTTAGGTTTCTATGAAAAATTAAAGTGATTCGTTATTTTGAAAAATTAATTTGAAGATAATATTCAAAAAGATTTCGAAACTTCGCAAAACTTTAGAAGATTAGAAGGTTTAGAAATTCTGAAAAGATTTGAAAAACAGAATTTACATTCTTGGGGAAATTTCTAATGATTTTTCATTCAGAAAATAGAACTTTTTCAGAATTTGAAAAAGATTTCAAAACATTCCAAACGATATCCTAAAATTTCGAAAAATAGTCTAGAATATTTTAATAAAAAATGTTTAAATATGGTAAGATTAAACAATACAAAAATCGAGTAAGTTTAAGAAATATTTCTAAAATTTGAAGAGATTCAAAAAGAATTTGAAGCTTTAAAAGATTTTATAATATGAATAGATTAAAACTATTTAAAAACTTAGAAACATCTCCGAAAATTTATGAAGTAATTTTTCATTTCTTCCAAACTGATAATACTTCTTTTCTTGTCAGTAATTTCAATATTTGGATGACTGAAAAAATGTTTGAAAAGCATTCAGTGTTACATCAAAATATTGTTTTATTTATTTCTAGACAATACTTCATGTGTAAAATGTGAAGTCTCCCTTTTGCAAATATGTATTTCTGTATCAAATATTTATTGAAAATATTGATAGACATAGCACTGATAAAAATGCAAACATGCTTTTGAAAGAAAACAATTGATAAAAATAAGCCTAATAGTTTAATGAAATAGCAGATTGTTATTTCATTCATTTCCATTCGAAGTCCCTACATTTTTAATGAAATCGTTTTAAAAATGAAACATTCTCAAAACTAAATATGTATTAAATACGGAATTTACTTTTATTTTATTGAAATCAATTTTCAAATTTGTAAAATAAAATATTTAAAAAATAACATATTATTGACAATTAACACGTGATTTATTTATTCCAGTTAGTTAAAACGATTTGCTTCAAAACACAAAGGATGCTATTAAATGTTTATATTCAATGCCTGATATTTTTTCCTATTTTGAATTTTCCCACCTTGATGTTTGAAATTTTGGAAACTTTGAAACGTTTCCAAAGTTTCATGAAACTTTACAACCCTAATCATAATTATGGCCGTCAGTGGCTGCCCTTTGCAGCAAACTGCGCATGCGTGATTCCTGTCGATGACGCTCACGTAGTCAGTGAGTCGCCATTTTCCAACAGCTGTTAGCAGCGCTACGCAACGGAACATCGCTCTTTTCAAATTTAATTTACTGATAGACTCATAACAGATTAGATTATTAGTGGAATTTGAGATGCGGATTCAAAAAATCAATTATTAAGAGAAGGCAACTAAGATTTGAGACGAGCACCGAAAAAGCAAGGGACTTCATTCCGTCTCAAGTCATTTTTTTAAAACTCATTTTGAACTTCAGTTATGTTCGCTATCTTGTTAAATGTACAAACTGAAAAAACAATTGAATTGAACAGAAGAAAACAAGAAATATTTTTTTAATTCAATATATTATTATACTATTATATTCACCAATAGAATTAAGGATGATTGCCACGGTGAAAACGAGCGTATAAACGACCCTCATTTTTTCCAAGTAGTGTAATAGCTGATTAATATATTAATGAAGAATTTCGTTATCAGTGTAAAAAATGAATATTCTGGTACTTCATCATGGATGACATAGCCGTTATCTCATAGATTGTCGTTCTGAGATGTGTACATTTCATTAGAGCCAGCTTGAAGGATAAAGAATTAATTAATAAACTCGTTAAAGTTGATGTAAAACATTCAATGAATATTTGAATTATGTTTTAAGAAATAATTTTTGACGTAAAGAAGAAAACAAATTTTCATCAAAATAGTGAAATTTTCAAACAAAAAAGATGGATTCTCAAGGACAAATGTATATGATAAATTCTCAATCGGAAATGAAATAGTTAAATTTTTAGTTCACAAATTTATGTTCAACAAAAACCAATGAATTTTCAAAAAATAGTTAAAATTTCAATTAAAAAAAATGAATTTTTTACAGAGTAGTTTAACTTTTAACCAAGCCGTTAAATTTTGAGCAAAAAGACAAATTCTCAACGAAAAGTATATATGATAATTGATAACTTCTGAAACAAAAATAATTTTGAGCGCGGCTAGGGCGCGTGACTGTTAGTTCTCGCGCTTCGCGCTCGATAATGTTTTAAGCTCGCGCTACGTGCTCGGTCTTTTTATTTTTCTTACATTCTGATATGCTCCTTACTTTCAAGGTGGGATATGTTGGTTGTGGTAAGAAGGATATACGTCGGGGGGGAATAGCTTTGCGTCTGCTAAGAGGAAGTGAGCACGAGTTATCTCATGAGATAATAAGAGACATGAGAGGTAGGGGAACCATAGGAGTGAGTGAGAGGGAAAGTGACCATCTTAGTAATGGCGGGAGTGAGAGGACGGTGGATCAGCCCTTAGTGTGGTTGCTGTCGGGTTTGCTGGGGACGATTGATCGCTAGTTTGGCTAACGTGGATGCTCGTTTAGCTAGATAACGGTCCAGTCGGGCCATACTTTTTGGTTCCTCTTTCCGACTGGTAGGTGGCGCGATGTAGATCCTGGGACACCCAGGAGTCTTCATGAGGTACTGCCAGGCTTGAAGTCCATCCATGACGCAGAGAGAGATAGTGATATCTCATACGAGAGAAAGAGATAGTCTCAAACTGCGTTCAAATTTTTTTGGCGGGAACTGAATGTAGGCGGGAAGTCAATCGAATTTGAATTCGAAATCTCAGAACGCAGAGAGAGGCAACGAGATGATTATTTCAGACGCTAGAGAGAGTTCCGAGCGGCACTCAGATCTGGTTACGACTTAGTTTAGGCGGGAAATTGGTCGAATTTGAATTCGAAGTCTCATGACGCAAAGAGAGAGAGAGAGAGAGCGAGAGAGTCTCGAGCGGCGCTTAGTTTAGGCGGGAAGGTGAGTGAGTTCAAATGCGGAATTTGTGTGGATAATAAGAAAAAAATATTTGTTTATTCAAGATGGCGCTTAGGCAGATATGCGGTACAATAGAATGGTTGAGTAGAAAGCCAATTAAAACCGTAGACGGCGACAGGTTGTACGGGATGCGGGAAGAGGAAGCGCCGGAAGCTGGCGGGGGACTGAAGGAGTGGGAGTGCCGATGGGCGAGAAGGAGAGAGGAATATCAATAATTTCGCCGGTATCAAAAAGGGATTGAGAGGGGGGAACTGGAGTGGACTTGTGGGGAATTGAACTTAGGGTAGGATACGAGTTCGAGGATTGTGATAGTTGAAGGGTGGATATTCAAAGTCGTATAACTGCCATTTCCAATTTCTTACAGGAGAGCGGAAAAACGCTCGCATTTTGTTAATTATACAATGTAAAATGCAATGTTCGAAAAATTCTCACAATAAAACTATTGCGAATTTTGACTTGCTCTTTTCGCTGAAATGACGGCATCAGCTTAGAGTTTCGAAATAAAAAATAAAAAAAATTTCGAAAAATTGGCGGTTATACGACTTTGAATATCCACCCTTCAGTTGTAGTGGAAGGATGGTAGGGAGAGGAGAGGGGGTAGGGATAACAAAAGATGGAGGTGGTGATGCGGCGATCGGGAAAATGTAGGCGATTGGTGTCCTTAGTACCTCTGCGAAGATTTGCCGAATTTCGGTATCCGAGATTGGCCGTGGTGCTGGAGGGGGAGGCAAGTGGCTCAGCTCCCTGTCCGATTCGTCTGAATCGGGTTCAGAGTCGGAACTAAAGTTTCCGACTTCTGCGGTCTTGAGGGCGAAGGTCGGCAATCTCAACGGCCCCGAAGATGAATTTCCAGGACGGGTGGCGTTACAGTAGGCCTGGAACGTGGCTGCGCCCTCTAGTGGTGAGTCGATGCATACCAGGGATGTGGATGCGGCTTCATGTTGCAGTATACGTCCCGGGTATGTTGGACGGATCGGCCCGGTGGCGTACCCCGGCGCGGGCAAGGTGGGACGTTGATGATACGATGAACTCTTTCGCTGGTCCCGACGTAGTTGAGCTAAAGTCTTCGATTTCTTTTTTCCCTGTAAAGAACTGAGTTACGAGATGGAATTTTGGTGTGTTGGTCGGGGGAGGAGAGGGGAGAAGTTAGTCAGTGTGTCGGCTGAGAGGGCTGGTATGCCAGCTGTCTCAGCGGAAACGGGCCTGCTGGTATGCCAGCTAACCCGTTAGCGGAGGAAAGAAGGGGGAGAAGTGAAGTGACCAGGCAAGAGAAAAGAAAAAATGGTAATTTTCTTTTCGAATTTTCTTTATTTAATGTTGTTTTATTATCCTTACCATGATGATTACTTATAGGTAAGTTAGTGTAAAGTAGACGTCGGTGTTCCTAGTGGCTTTCTCACAAGAGGGCGAAGGCGATGCGGCGTCGATGGTCCTCTGGCTGGCATCCAGCTGGAGGACTCTGGCGGTAGAGAGAGAGAGAGAGATCTGTTGTGCACGGCAATGGCTTGCGGTGAAAAAAAACCTAGGGCTGGCAACCAGCTGTAGGTACCTATGGCTGGCATCCAGCTGTAGGGTTTAAGTGAGAGGGTTCTGGCATCCAGCTCCCAAACACTTTCTGACCTCTCTGGGCTCGTGCGCGCCCTTATAACGGAGAGGCTGCATGGGCGTTGCGTGGGAGTCGAGCGGAGAGGGTAGAAAATCGTTGGTGGGAGATGCGCGCGTCGAGTTTCGAGGGCGCTCTACTCGCGACTCTCGCCTCTACTCGCCCTGCGCCCTGCTGACGTCACTGCTGACGTCACTTCATGGAGTACCTATTTCTCTCTCTTTCTAACTTACGGGTCTTATTACTAGTTATTATAATTTAAAATGGTTACCTATTGAATGAATAAACGTCGTCTGCGAGAGTGTTTTAAATCTACCAATAAAAGAGTCTCGCTCTATACGAGCCGCGTATAACAATTCATACACAGACCGTTTCAAATTAAAGCTCAACGCATCAAAATCTTTAATTTGGCAATTGTGAATTCTCTTTTGTTAAAATTCCTTTGGCTTTAACGAAAACATTCTCATCACCTATCTCGTGCTTCGCACTCAATTTTATTCATATTCTTAACTTTTCCAGATACGTATATCCATTGTCTTCTTTTTATAATTGAAAAAAGTGCGCATCCTATAAGAAAAACACAATTTTATTATTGAACATTTTATTGTATTTTGTGTCCTTTCTCCATAAACTTATTTTGTGTATTTTCAGTGTAATTTTTTGCGACCTAAACAAAAACTACGCGCCCTATCAAAAAGTATCTTGTATATTTTGACCGCAAAATAGAAATTTTCAATTTTTAATTATTTTTTTGTTCGTTCAAAATTGGAATTTTCGATTTTTCAGGAAAATTTCAAAATGTTATTATGCAAATCTTATAGGTATTTGAAATTAGAATTTTCAACCAAATAATTGAAGTTTAAACTAAAGAAGATACATTTGTATCAAACATGGAATAATTCACTTGTCAGTTGAAAAAATTAATGTTCACAGAAAAAATTTTAACAAAATAGCTAAATTTAAAACAAGAGGATTTTCAAATGAAATGATGAATCATCAACCAAAAAGTTTAATTTTCAACCAAGTAGTTTCACTTTGTACTAAGTAGTTTGATAAGGTAGATAATAAGAATAACTCTTATTAGGCTTACCCACAAAAGAAAAGGTGGTTTCACTGACCCGGTGTCAGGGCCGTGGAGGACAGCGGCCTCCGACCCTACAGGGAGGATCGCGAGGAGTGCTCGAGCATCTGTAATCTCATGAACATCCGATTCTACGGAGAGGATCGAGAGGAGCGTACAAGATCTGTCCCAGAAAAGGGGAAATAAAGCTTTGCTGGTTAAGGGCTAGTGCCGTCAAAGGTAGGGCCCCCGATCCTACGGCGAGGATCGCGAGGAAGGGGATCCGGTCTGCAGTACCCACAGCGGTCTCCGATCCTACGGAGAGGATCGTGAGAAGAGATCTCGCGGCGAGAGCCGAAAGAACGAACGACCCTCCGATCCTATAGGGAGAATCGTGATGGGGAAACTCGACCGAAGGGGGACGCTGCGCAGGGTTATTCCCCGATCCTACGGGGAGGGTCGTTGGAAGGAGTTGTATTTTCTACGATTTTTGAAATTGATCCCTGATCCTACGGAGAGGATCGCGGGAAGGGGTTTATTATTTGTTGGATTTTCAATTGCTCTCCGATCCTAATGAGAGAATTGTGAGAGGGAAACTCGAACGAAGGGGGGACGCGAAGCAGGTTCAATCCCCGATCCTACGGGGAGGATCGTGGGAAGGGACTGATTATTTTGTGAATTTTGAATTGCTCTCTGATCTTACTGAGAGAATCGTGAGAGGGAAACTCGACCGAAGGGGAACGCGGAGCAGTTTTAGCCCCCCGATCCTACGGGGAGGATCGTGGTAAGGGATTCATTTTTTGATTTTTAAGTCGGGCTCAATCACTCTCCGACTCTACGGAAAGAATTGTGAGAGGGGGAAAGATTCTTAAATCGCGTTGAATTTATCCTCCGATCCGACATCGAGGATCGTGAGGGTGAGATTTATTTAATTAAATTTCCCGCGTCCGCAAGAAAGAGCAAAACCGAAGGGAGAGAATGAACCGTGGGGGGGGGGGGAACACTGACTGAATAAGATACTTACCATCCTTGATTCTCGGGTGAGCACATTCGATAATGGTGACGCCATGTTGGGAGTTCGGGGTGCCCTTCGGAGGTCTGATGGGTTTTCGTTGGACGTGGTCGGAGGAAGATCGCCGCACCAGCCTGCCAATGGGCCTGGGAGGAACAAGAGAAATTACGCTGCGGGGTAAGCTAACACTTTAACCGGTATACAAGAAGTTACTCAATAACAAAGCCGTTCGCGCACCGGGAAACACGGAAATCTGCGGATAGATACCATAGGCGGAGCGTGATGCTCGCTTGGCATCGATCGTCGATCAACTAACGAACTGACCACGGGACTGAACCTCGTTCCGGGGCCCGCTCGTCACGCCGCGCATGGCGTAACTTAGTACTAACAGAAGGAGGGGAGCGCAGCATGCCAATATTCAAACTCGAACTAACGACGGAGAAAGGACTGAGAGCTGTCATTCTTTGTGAGGGACAACAGAAAAACCGAAACTACCACTGTTTCAACCATTGGTGGTTTTGTTGTGTAACAAATTCAAGTTCCAACCAAAAACGAAGAATTCTCAAATAAAATATAACAGTTGATATTTCGACCAAGAACGATTTTAATTTTGATCTAAAAACAGCTGGATCCCACCAGAAAAGACGAATTTCCAACAAAATACTTCAATCCTCAACCGAAAAAAAAACCAAGCGTCCCATGAAACGGTAATCGCTAGCAAATTTGTAGATAGTTTTTGAACGCACATTGATTTCGATTCATTTTTTTTTGCCTTGCGTCGTTTTTCCAAAAATTTAAGTTTTCGATTGTGAATGTTATTTTTAACGATCTGAACAAAAAGTACGCATTCTATCAAAAAATAATTAATAGCAAATTTGTAGTTCTCTTGAGTAAACAAATTTCGTCTATTCATTTTTTCGTATCTTGTGTCACTTGTCAAAAAATTCAATTTTTCTATTTTTAATGCAGATTTTTACGAATAAAACAAAAAGTACGCGTCCTATCAAAAAGTGATTAGCAACAGATTTGTAGATCTTTTTTGAGTGTACAATTTTTGCCATATTACCTTTTTTCGTATCTTGTATAGTTAGTCCGCAGAACGGAATTTTGATTATTCATTATTTTTTGTGTGGTCAGAATTTGAATTTTCGATTTTTCACGGAAAATCAAAAAGTTGTTATGAAAATCTTGTGAGGCTTTCAAAAATCAACGTTTTTGTAGTCACAACTTTTCTTCATGTCGTGCGTTGTTTGGCTTAAAATGTTCATTTTCGTTCATTTTTTTGGATTCTGAAAATGCTATAAGTCTTTAAATTTTTTTTTCATCGAAAAAAGCCGTCAAGATAAATTGTTTGAGTTTCCGAGTGCTGCGAATAGCCGTACATAGATTTTTTAAATCTTGAAAGAAAGTAGTCTAAAAAATTATCAAAATATTCTCATTTTTTGAATTTTCATCCAAAATATCTAGCTGAAAAACTTGACCTTCAGTTTCTGAAACTGAGAGAGTGCACCGAAAGCCACTCTAATTGATTAATTTTTTCGGAATAACCCAATTGATAAATGTTCAATCCAAAAAGATAAATTTTGTGCAAAGCAGTTGAATTTTCAACAAGCAAAAGTAAATTTAAAATTTGTAATTATCAATATATATTCTTAACAAAAGTTTATAACGAATTTGTAATATTTTTTGGTCGATTAACTTTTGTCTTTTCATTTTTTTCCTACCGTCTGTCGTTTTTCAAAAAATTTAATTTTTTCATTTTGAACGTTATTTTTTACCATTGAAACAAAAACTATGCGTCCTATCAAAAAATTATTGATCAATGTTGCTTTTCATTAATAAAACAAAAATTACGCATTTTATCAAAAAATAGTCGATAACAAATTTGTAGTTTTTTTTGTGTGGATAACTTTTATCTTATTATTTTTTTCGTAGCTGGTGTCGTTTGTCCAGAAATGGAATTTTTTTATTTTTAATGTTTTTTTACAAATAAAACAAAAACTACTTGTCCTATAAAGAAGTGATTACAAACAAATTTGTAGATCTTTTCTAGGTGCCCATTTTTTGCTGATTCATTGTTTTCATGTCTTGCATAGTTCAACCGCAAAATGGAATTTTTCATTATTTTTTGTGAGATCAAAATTTGAATTTTCGGTTTTTTTAGAAAACTCCAAAAGCTGTTATAATGATCTCAAAAGGCTTTTGAAAAGCGACGTTTTTTCTTTTCTTGACTTTTTTCATATCGTGCGTTGTTTGGTTCAAAATGTTGATTTTCGTTTTTTCGGGGGATTTTGAAAATGCTCTAACTCTGATGATAGAAAAAAAAATTTACCCTAAATTGTTGAACCCTAAAGCCAAAATACGAATTTTCTGTAAAAAAAATTGAATTTTCAACTAGAAATATAGGAATTTTCAGCAGAAAAATAAATTTTCAACAAAATATATAAATTTTCAACCAAAGAGATAAATCTTCAGTACAAAAAATTTCAACAGAATAGTTCAACTTTTACCTACGCAGTTGAATTTTTAATTAAAAATACCAGTTTTCAACTAAATAGTCCAACTTGAATCAAAGAGATGAATTTTGAACTAAAAATATGAATATTTAACAACAAAATTATTACTTAACAAAGTAGTTCAAACAAAATTCTCAAACAAAATAGTTCAAATAATATGTAAATTTTCTACGAAGAGACTTGAATTTTCAACACCGAAAGACGAATTTTCAATAATAAAAGTTGAATTTTCATACAAAAAAGATAACTATTTGAAAAAATTATTTAATTTTCAATCAAGCAGTTACATTTTCATCCAAGAAAAGTTAATTTTCTACTAAAACAAATGATTTTTCAAATCAGAAAAACAAATATTGAAAAATATAGTTGAATTTCCTTCCAAAAAAGTAGATTCTTGGACCAAAAAGGATAAATTTTTAACAAATTTATTAAGTTTTCAACCAAACAGTTGCATTCTTCTCAAAGAAATATGAATTTTCTACTCAGACAGATGCATTTTTAAATGAAAAAGATAAATTTTCAACAACAACAAAATAGTCAAATTTTCATCGAAAGAAGATTTCAGGTGATTTTTCAACAAAATAGTTTAAATTTTGACCAAAAAGGATGACTTTCAACAAGATTATTGAATTTTCAACCAAACAGTTGCATTATTATCCAAGAAAGATGAAATTTCTACTAAAGCAGATGAATTTTTTAAGTAAAAAGACAGATTTTCAAAAAAATAGTTGGATTTTTATCCAAAAAACATTTCAATTGATTTTTCAACATCAAAATATGAATTTTCCTCAAAATGTAAATGTTCTACGAAATAGTGCAATTTTCAACAAAAAAAAATTGATTTTTTAACAAAACTGTTGAATTTTCAAACAAGTAATAAAATTTAGAACCAAAAGGATAATTTTCAGGAGGAAGCAACAAA
>CAKNXH010001853.1:94965-109375 GCA_932178445.1 Andricus quercusramuli | reverse complement strand
ATAAATACACTTGTGATCCGCAGTAATCCACTTGTAATTTAGAGTAATCCCAGTATTCTGAAATAATAAACTTGTAATCTTCGGTAATCCAATTGTAATTTAAAGTAATCCACTTGTAATCTTGAGTGATCCACTTGTAATCCAGCCTACTTCAAGTAATTCGGGGTAGCACCATTATTCTGAAGTAATACACTTCTAATCCCGTGTAATCCACTTTTAAACAGGAGAAATACACTTGTGATCTGAAGTAATCCACTTGTAATTAGGAGTAATCCACTTTTAATCCAGGCTACATCAAGTAATTCGGGGTAATAACAGTATTCTGAAGTAATGCACTTCTGATCCGGTGTAATCCACTTTTAAACAGGAGAAATACACTTGTGATCCAAAATAATACACTTGTAATCCAGAGTAATTCAAGTAATTCGGAGTGATCTCAGTATTCTGAAATAATAAACTTGTAACATGAAGTAATCCACTTTTAAACAGAATAAATACACTTGTTATCCGACGTAATTCACTTGTAATTCAGAGTAATCCCATTATTCTGAAATAATAAACTTGTAATCCGCGTTAATCCAATTTTGATTGAAAAAAATCCACTTGTATTCTGAAGTAATCCACTTTCAATCTGGCGTATTTCAAGTAATTCGGGGTAACCCCAATATTCTGAAGGAATACACTTCTAATCCGCAGTAATCCACTTTTAAACAGGGGGAATGCACTTATGATCCGAAATGATCCACTTGTAATTCAGAGTAATTCAAGTAATTTTGAGTGATCCCAGTATTCTGAAATAATAAACTTGTAACACAGAGTAATCCACTTTTAAATAAAACAAATACACTTGTGTTCCAAAGTAATCCTATTGTAATTCAGAATATTCCCAGTAATTTAACATAATAAACTTCTAAGCCGCAGTAATATACTTTTAATTTAAAGTAATCCACTTGTGATCCAAAGTAATCCACTTTTAATCCAGGCTACTTCAAGTAATTCGGGGTAATAACAGTATTCTGAAGTAATACACTTCTGATCCGGTGTAATCCACTTTTAAACAGGAGAAATACACTTTTTATCCAAAATAATCCACTTGTAATCCAGAGTAATTCAAGTAATTTGGAGTGATTCCAGTATTCTGAAATAATAAACTTGTAATCCGCGTTAATCCAATTTTGATTGAAAAAAATCCACTTGTATTCTGAAGTAATCCACTTTCAATCTGGCGTATTTCAAGTAATTCGGGGTAACCCCAATATTCTGAAGTAATACACTTCTAATCTGGTGTAATCCACTTTTAAACAGGTGGAATACACTTTTGATCCAAAGTAATCCACTTATAATTCAGAGTAGTTCGGGTTAATAACAGTATTCTGAAAGAATAATCTTGTAATCCGGTGTAAACCATTTTTAAACAGGATAAATACACTTGCGATCCAAAATAATCCACTTGTAATACAGACTATACAAGTAATTTGGCGTGATCGCAGTATTCCTGAATAATAAACTTGTAGTCTGGTGTAATCCACTGGTAAACCGAAGAAATACACTTGTATTCCAAAGTAATCCACTATTAATTTAGAGTAATCTCAGTATTCTGAAATAATAAACTTCTAATCCGCGGTAATCTATTTTTACTTTAAAGTAATCCACTTGTAATTCAAACTAATCCACTTTCAATTGAGCCTACTTCAAGTAATTCGGGGTAAGCCCAGTCTCCTGCAGTAATACACTTCTAATTCGGTGTAATCCACTTTTAAACCGGACAAATACACTTGTGATCCAAAGTAATCCACTTATAATCGAAAGTAACTCGGATTAATCTCAGTATTCTGAAATACTAATCTTGTAATACGGGGTGATCCACTTTTAAACAGGATAAATACACTTGTGATCCAAAACAATCCACTTGTAATTCAGAGTCATTCAAGTAATTTGGAGTGATCCCAGTATTCTGGAATAATAAGTTTTTAGTCCGGTGTAATCCACTTGTAATCCGGTGAAATACACTTGTATTCTAAAGTAATACACTTGTAATTCAGAGTGATTCAAGTGATTCAGGATAATCCAAGTATTATGAAATATTCAACTTGTAAACCGGTATAATCAAATTTTAAACAGAAGAAATACACTTGTAATTCAAACTAATCCACTTGTAATTCGGAGTAATTCATGTCACTCAGAGTAATCCCAATATTCTGAAATAACACACTTCTAATCTGGTGTAATCCACGCTTAAACCGGAGAAATACACTTGTGATCCAAAGTAATCCGCTTGTAACCCTGGCGAAAGTATCGGATGGGAATTTATTCCGAGTCATTCCCAATTATTCCGGAATCTGTATCCGCAACAATCCGACCCAATCTGAACCAATCGGAACCAAATTTTCAATCCAAATGAATCCGAATTAATCCAAGACCGGATTTAATTGGAATCATTTGGATTGATGATTGGTTTCAAAATTATTGTACTCTCTCTCTCTCTCTCTCCGTATTTCTTCTCCTTTGCTTTCTTTGTCGAATCGCAGAGCCTGTTGACGACAGTCAACGACAGCATTCCCGATGGAGAACAAATTTGAATTTGAATTGTATATTAACAAGAAATTTTATAGTGAATAATTAATTTCGAACCATAGCATACAATTTTTGATTAAAATCAATTGATACTTACTGCTTTTTTTCGGTAACATATTGCTCCAATAACTTCGAGATACTACTCCGCGATATATATTTGCATGTCAGATGGTGCTGTTGTCAATGTCAAAGACAGTCATTCGATTGCAAGAAATAATCCGATCAGTCCTATCGGCTTCAGTTGGCTTCAGACATCAAAGCCCCACTGTTTGTCGACGCGAGCTGGCCATCGTGCTTATTCGCTATGTGTGGTTCCCACTTCGAGTGAACTGCCGCAACGTCATGACGCACTTGCTCAGGTAGACCGTTAGGATACAGTGCCTCACCGCAGCGCTTCTGTTTTTCAACGCTTGAGTAAACACTGACAGCCCCCCCCCCCCCCCCGCTTCTCAATACCTATACCCACTCACGGCGCGGCCTCAGTTCTTGAAAAGGATATATCTGGGGGCGCTATGTCCGAGTTTGACTGTACGTTTTGAAAAATAAATCGTGAGTGTTCAAGTATGTACATCGAAGTTTCAAACAGTTCTAAAAATATCTGCCCATCTTACGAGAATTAAAAAATAATTGAATTTTGGGATAACATTTTTTTTAATTTTCATCCTTATTATTGAAAATACTGATCCGATGAGAAAAACAGGAAATAGAAAAAGGTTCCATTCCGTCATTTTCTATAAGCCTATATTAAAAAAAATAATTTTGTAAAGTTTCACTTCTGCCGTGGAGCTTCACTGCAATATACAATTTTTTGAATTTTAAAAACGGTTACTGTACAGGAAAAACATATTCCTTGACGAAAATTGCTGCAATTTGTTTTAAATGTTTATCAAATTTGTTTGTCACAGTAGAAATGATTTATTTATAGATTTTTCATTCTATCTAACTCTTCAACATCGAATTATAGCAATTGTAATCGAGACAAATTTGTTTCCTGTGCAGTTGAGCACTAATCTCAGATTTAATTAATCATATCTGAAATTTGTTTATGTCAATTAAGGTGATTAGAAAATTAATGATTTATTTTCTTTTAGACATATGCATTCATTTTGACTCATTCTAATTCTGTACAAGTTATTCGTGCAGATTAAACAAATTATTTGGTTGGAAATATCTTTTTCCACTTTCCGCCTTTGGGCAGTTTTTTAAACAAACATTTTAAAATTGGCTTTAAGGAATTTCTGCAGAATTTAATCGGCTTTGATCGAAAATAGACTGAATCGGATAAAAATGGTGATCTATAGATTTATTTATCAAAAACAATCTAGTTTTGTCCAGCTGTAAGGCGAGCATGTATTAGTTATTACCTTTTAAGGCGCTAATAAAATTTTACACTCTTTCTGACTAGAAAAACTATTAAGAACCAGCTAAGCTTCAGTTTTGTATTTTAGCTACGAAATAGCGTAACAACGACGTGAAGTGTGAAGGAAGCCGACTGACAGCTGATGGCGCTGATAGCTTGACCGTACTGGATCGCACTACAAAAATGCACTGTCGGTAAAGTCACATCTTTGTTGGTGCGAATTGTAAACTTGAATGAAAAATGCATTTTGTGATTTTCTTTTTTTATTGTTTATTGACAATTCCGAATAAAAATCATTTTAAATTTTTGCAAGAATCTTAAGACAATTTTTGTATTATATTAAAACCTTTAAAAATTCTGGAAAGCTTACAAATTTTATTCAAAAACTTCTAAATATCTACTCAACTTACTCGATTTTTTTCTGAATGAATACATTTTTATCTGTTATTTACACATCAAAATTCAACTTTTCCACTTATAAATAAAAATTGTTTAAATAAGAACGATAAAAATTAACATTGTAGCGTTCAAAGTTTAAGTTTAGCACTCCGGAATTTCAACGATTCAAAGCTTTCTGTTTCAAAAAATCCAGTTTCAAATTGCTTAGTTCATAATATTATATTTATAATTTTTCATTTCAAATAAACAGTGAAACATTGCAGAATATTAAAAAATTGTGCCTCTTCTATAAAATAAAATAAATCAATTATTGTTCAATTTCGAAAACACGAGCTACAGATCGATTAAAAAAATATTGAATTTGTATTTACTGTTGATCAACTTGAAACGTTTTTTGTCAAAAAATTCTGATTTCAAAAGCTATTAATCTTCTATCGTGTAAGTCTTCAAAACTGCATTTTAAAATTCTTTTAATGAATCATTTCAATCGTTCCAATTCCAGGATACTTAGGTCGTTCAAAATACATTCATGGCAATTTAAACAGTCCGAAAAACATAACAAATATTAAGAAATCAATTATATAATCAAGAATATTTCCTCTTCTAAAAATTTCTGAATTAATAGTGATTAACCTACAGTCCTCTAACTCACTTCAGAGACCAAAAATAGTATAAATAGTATTTTCGAACAAAAATTGTATTATTTTGTTCAAAATTAAATTTTTTTCTTGAAAAGTCAACAATTTTGTTGCAAAATCACACTTCTTGTTTGGAAATTCAACTGATTTGTTGAAAATTCGTCTTCTTGACTGGAAAATTCAAAAAATTCATTGAAATTTATTTTTCTTGCCTAACGATTTTTCCAAATTAAAAACTCAACTATTTTGTCGAATATTTATCTTTTTGGTTTAAAATATCATCTCTTACTGTAGAAATTTCACCTTTTGTATCAAAAATTACAACCTTCTGCCAAAAAAAGACGAATTTTCCAAAATATAAAAATTTTTAACCAAATATAAATTTTCTACTAAATGGTTGAATTTTATAACCCAAAGTACGAATTTTCCACGAAACAGTGGAATTTTCAACAAATCATTTGAATTTTCAACAAAATATTTACATTTTCAGGTAAAGAAAAAAAATTCTTAAGCAAAAAAGCAAAGGAATTTTGAACTAAAATTATGAATCAACCAAAAAGCTATGCTTTCAAGGACGACAATTCAAATTTTAACCAAGGACCTTAATTTTTATACTAAAAAGATGAATTTTTAGCAATAAATGTAATAGATGATATTTCAACAAACATGAAAAGATTGTAATTAGAAATTAAAAACAGCTGGATTTATCCAACAAAAACGAATTTTCAACAAAATAATTAAATTTTCTATTAAATTGTTGAATCTAAGAACTGAAAATATGAATTTTCTACAGAACATTTAAATTTTCAACTAGAAAATTAATTTATTACCAAAAAAGATTCGATTTTAACCAGAAGGTTGCAATTTTTAATACAAAAAGTGAAATTTCTACAGTACGAGATGATATTTCAAACCAACAAGATAAATGTTCAACAAAATAGATTAATTTTTAATTTAGAAAAATCGTAGGGCAAGAAAAATGAATTTCAATAAATTTGTTAAATTTTCAAGTCAAGAAGACGAATTTTCAACAAAATAGTTGAATTTCCAACCAAGAAGTATGACTTTTTAGAAATTTAACTATTTTGTTGAAAATCTAATTATTTCTGGAAAATTGAAAAATCTTAAGTCTTACGTTGGTTGTAAATGTCGCAAATTCAACGAAATGGTTATGAATTCAACTATTTTGGTTAAAGTTAAACTATTTTGTAAAATTTATGTCTTTTTTGTAGAAAATTAATCCTCTTAGTCTAATCTATTTGGTTGGAAACTTATTTATTTTATTAAAAATTCATCTTTTTGGGTAGAAAATTCAACATCCCTTAAAATCTGTTGAGATCCTCTCAAAATTCCTGCAAACTCGTCAATCTTTTTCAATCCGTTAAAATATTACAATTTCTTTTGAAATAATTTTCTAAAAGACAAACAGCCGACAAATTTTGACCGATTTGGACATAAAAAATTTGAAAAAAAGCTGGTTAAATTTTCCAGAGAGCTGTTGAGCTCGATTTTTGATCAAGTCTTTCAAGTTTTTCATATATAAACAAATCTGACAAACACAATTGCCATTTTTTCTATATGATATTCCCGGTGCTCGTGAATAATTGAAAAATTATTGGAATCGCCTACATTTTATAAAGTTACATTAGTTGGAGATGTTTTGCTATTATATAATAAACGAAAATTTGATCACAAATTATTTGTCGTTGATTCTAGTTGATATTAAAAGTAAATTTAATAAACAAATGCATTATTCGGGCATTTTTCGAAAAAAAATTTGTTCATTTTTCAATGTCAGTGCTTTTAGTTACAGTTTTTTATTAATTTAATTCTTTTCATATGGGTGCAGCTTAAGGATCTTAAGGATCTGCTACATTTATGATACTGAAATATACAAATTTTTCTGTCGGCAATTGCCCTAATAATGAATTTGTTTATTGAATATATTTTTAGAAAATTATACCATTAATGAACTAATTATGAATGTGAGTAAAATTATACTGAATTTTCCAATTAAAAGGAAGAACATTGACAAAAATTAATTTTTCTGTGTCCCGGATAATTATTATTATAAGTGAATCTAACTGGCTAGGGCATTACAAAAAGATTGAAGCCTTGAGAATCATAATATATAGCAACTTTATTATTATTTGTAAGGAAGAAGACCTGTTCGGAGAATGAGGTGATCCAAAGTGATATGAAATAATAAACTTCTCATCCGCAGTAATCCACTTGTAATCTAAAGTAATCCACTTGTAATTCAAAGTAATCCACTTGTAATTTAAAGTTATCCACTTTTCATCCGGCGTAATTCCAGTTATTCGGAGTAACCCCAGTATTCTAAAGTAATACACTTCTATTCCGGGATAATCCGCTTTTAAACAGGAGTAATACACTTTTAATCCAAATTAATTCAAGTAATTCGAAGTAATCTTAGATTTCTGAAGTAAAAATTGAAAAAAAAGTTCTTTTCCTTTCTTCCAAAACACTGTAATGAAAGTACAATCGTATATTCCTGAAAGAAGTTACACTAACGTGAAGGTGAAAAAGCACTCTCCTTTAACTATATTGTGCGCCAGAGAAAGGGGGCTTACTCTGAAAAGTGAGATTTTTCAGGGCGAGCGGTCGAAGTCGACCCGATAGACGCGACTTTCAGGAAGAGTCACGAAATCTTCCCTTTCCACTCACCACTCCATTGTCACGCATTAGCGGCGCTGCTCACGGACGGGATATAAAGGAGACGCGGAGATGTAGTGGTGAGTGGTGGGAGGTGTTTCACGGAATCTTTTGCATAGCGATAATACATGCGACGTAGCTTCATGACCAGACATACGAAGAAGTTATTTAACAGAATATGACTTACTCTTATAAATATTAGATTAACGGTCCACGAAAAACATACTTTTCACAATTCTAACGTCAGCATTGACAGTTGAAGGTTGGGACTCCCGATCCCTGAAGCCGATAAAACCTCTCTTTCTGCCATGTGAGATAGTGTTACGTCATAGAAAACGTGAAATACTTTCCTTTTTAATTAGGTTCCTCGTTTTAGTTGAGATCGAAGATCTCGCACAGGGGAGAGGAAAGAGTAGCCAATAAATAAATACGCATTTGTTTGAACAATTTATTATAAATAATTACAATTGAAATGTATTGCTTATTAAGGGCTTAGCACAAGAAACTGAAGGAAGACTTGTAGACTCTCTAATCCTTCGCCAGGACCTTTAAAATAAAGGAGACTCATATATTATGGCCCAAAGGAGTTAGATAATGAAATTAGAGTTATTAAAATTAGAACTTACCGGTTATTGATTCGATTGAAGACTCAAATGAAATCTAGATGGTCTCCGTGTAGTTGTGTGGAAGAAGGGGTTGTGCACCTTGATGTGAATGATGTTGATGAAACAATAGTGGGTCCAATTCAGGATGGAATTGGTTCGAAGTATTCCAGGATGGGAAATCCCAGATTCGGGTTTTCCAGTGCAAAACACTGTCACAAGGGCAGACACACTAACACGCGAGAGATACCGGTTGGAGACAGTAGACACTGGACAGTCGAATCGGAGGGAACCGTAGGAAATACACTTGAACCAGTGCTCCCAATCTTGCTCCCCAACCTTACTGCGCATGCGTCGCGCTGAATTTCTGATTGGCTGCATAGCGCGCGCTTATTTGAAATGTTAAAAATATGCGAATTAATTGTTTTAAACAAATAATTATTAGAAAATGCATAGAAATACATTTTTCATTGCTTGCAAAATAAACTTTCGCACTCATAGATATAATAATAATCTGATTTCACTGCTGAAATTTTTCTGCGATGTCCGAAAGGAATAATGCGTTTTCAGCAGTGAAATCAGATGATTATTATATTTGTGACTGCGAAAGCATATTTTGCAAATAAAAATGTATTTTTAAGCATTCTCCAAACACTATTTCTTTGAAACAATTAATTTGCATGTGTTAAACATTTTAAATAAGCGCCCGCTATGCAGCCAATCAGAAATTCGGCGCCAAGCATGCGCAGTGAGATTGTGGAGCAAGATTGGGAGCACTGATCTCAAAGGCACATTTCATTCAGTGGATAAGGGGAGGTTGTGGGAGACGATAGAGAATAAGGAAGTGAAGAGAAGCCTGATCGAGAAGGTAAGAGAGATATGTGAAGAGACCAAGGATAAGATAAGAGGAGGGGAGGGGATTTTTAAAGGATTCTGGATGGATAGGGGGTTAAGGCAAGGGTATCCGCTTAGCCCAATGCTTTTTGCGATTTGATTTGCGGAAATGGAAAGTAAGCTAGCGGATGGGGTAGTAGGAGGAGTTAGTATAGGACGGATTATAATTTGGTCACTAGCGTATGCAGATGACATAGCGTTGCTGGCAAGAAGCGAGGAGGCCTTGAAGGAGATGATGAAGAGGTTGAGAAGATACCTGGATAAGAAGGGGTTAGAGCGCTGAATGCGGAAAAGTCCAAGGTGTGGGGGTTGGGAAAGAAGTTATTCGCATATGATTTTGGAGGGAGAATGAAATTGTTTGACTCACTAGTGATCAGTGTGCTATTGTATGGAGTAGAGGTGTGGGGGTGGAAAGAATGTGAAGAGGTAAATAGAACGCAGGAGAGGTATGTAGAGTGGACTCTGGGGTTGGCAAGGAATACGCTGAGTTATATTGTCAGGAGGGAGACGGGGACAACGAGTGTAGGGATTTTAGAGTGGAGTCGGGCATGTAAATATGAGAAAAATTATTGGAAGAGGGGGGAAGTTAGGGAGTGTTGGTGGAAGAAGGAGAACAGGAGAGGGGGTAAGAAGATGTAGGTTGAGAGGGAAAGGTACTTTAGAACGAATGTACTGCAGATGGATGAAGTGGGAAGGATGCACGAGGAAGGAAGGAAGGTACATAAGTTGGTTAAGAAAAACGGCATAGCGAGAGAGAAGACAGAAGGAGAAGAGAGAATACGAGAGAGTCAAGGTTTAACGGAAACCACGTGTGGATTATGCCAAGGACTAGAGCGCAATACTTATGTGAGAAAGGAGAGAAATGAAGTCAGGAGCTTACAGCGAGGATGAGATGTGGGTGCATGGAGGGTTTTCATAGGTTCTGGCTCTCTCAGCAAAAGAGGACTTGTGAGCTGTATGGAAAGAGAGATGCAAGAGTAAGGCACTGATTGGAGGAGTGCGTAAAGGTGGAAAGGAGTGGGATAAGCATGGAGGTATTGATGCATGAAAAGGGGGACAGAAGGGCAGTAGCATGGATGAAGGGAGTGTTGGGTAAGATGGATAAGAAGAGAAGGAAGAAGGAAGAGGCTGAAAAATCAACGTTTATCTATCTATACATCTAGTGAACCTAAATTATCTTATTTATTGATAGTCTCATGAAAGATCGGATTATTAGTTGAATTTGAGATGCGGATTCAAACAATCAACTATTAAGAGAAGGCAACTGTGATTTAAGGTGAGCACAGAAAAACAAGGGACTCAATTTTTTTATTTTAGATAAGATTTGGTTGGGCTGTGATTAGAATAAAAGGCCCAAGAAATTCTGATCAGGAACTGTTCCTGTCTTAGTCAGTGTGGACTGTTCTACTAAAATATTTCCAATTTCTCGCCGTAATAGAATCATTGTTATGGCCGGTAGTGGCTGTCCTTAACAGCGAACTGCGCATGCGTGTTTCCAGTCGACGACGCTGACGGAGTCAGGGAGTCACCATTTTCTAACAGCTGTTAGCAGCGCAATGGAACATCGCTTCTTTCAAATTTAATTTACTGACAGGCTCACAAAAGATCAGATATATAAATAAAAAAATATAAAAACTGAAGAAACATCTAATTGAACAAAAAAATACCTAAATAAATTTTTTCAAATCATTTATATTGTTATACTATAATATTCAGCAATAGAATCAAGAACAATTTCCGCGGTGAAGACCAAGGTATGAACGACCCTTATTGTTTGCAAGTAGAGGAAAAACTGATTAATGTATTTGATAAAATATGGTTAACAGTCTAAAAAAATTAATATTCTGGTACTTCAGCATGCATAATAAAATAGATCCTATGGCCGTTATCTCATGGATTGTCGTTCTGGGATGTTTACATTTCATCAGTCAGTTTGAAGGACAAAAATTTAATGACTAAACTAGTTAAAGAAGTTAAATTTTTACACAAAAAAGATGAATTCTCATATAAAACTATATGATAAATTAATAATAAAAAATTAAATAATCAAATTCTTAGTTGAAAAAATTAATGTTCAACAAAAAAAAAAAATTTTTTTAACAAAATAGTGAAATTTTCAACAACAAAAATTAATTTTTTTAAAAGTAGTTCAAGTTTTTCATCGTTAATGTTATTTTTCACGATTAGAACTAAAATTACGCATTCTATCAAACAATAATTAATTACAAATTTGTAGCTCTTTTTGGGTAAACAAATTTTGTCCATTTATTTTCTTGCTTTTTGTCTCGTTTGCCTGAAAATCTAATTTTCCTATTTTTAATGCGTGACAAATTTGTAGATTTTTTTCTGAATACGCAATTTTTTTCAAATCATAGTTTTTCGTATCTTATAAAGTTTGGCCGCAAAATGGACTAATGTTTTTTCGATTTATAAAGAAAATTCAGAGAGTTGTTGTGATGATCTTGTAGGGTGTTCAAAAAGAAACGTTTTTCTTTTTGACATTTTTTCACATCGGGCGCTCTTCCGCTCAAAATGTTCATTTTTGTTTGTTTTTTGGAATTTTGTAAATGCTATAACTCCTATATTTTTCTTTTGTCAAAAAAAGCATTGGGATGAATTGCTCATCTTTTTAGTACTATTAACAACTCTTGATACAATCTTTAAATTTTCAAAAAAATTGGTCTCAAAAATGTTGAAAATGTGCTCACTTTTTAAATTTTCATCCAAAATAGCTGGCTAACGATATTAGGACACCGAAGGCCAATCCAATCTGTTAATTTTTTCGAAATTTATCGTGCTAACAAACTGAAAACCTACAGACAGAAAGAGGGGCAGACAGACAGACACCTGTTCTCTGATGATTATGTAAAAAAGTTAATTTTTTTATTTTTAATATATTTTTTTACGAATAAAAAAACTCATCCTAACAAAAAATGATTAATACCAAATTTGTAGATCTTCCTTGTGGGAATAATTTTTTTTCTTCATATTTTCTTGTATCTTGCATAGATTGAACAAAAACGGAACTGTCTTTATTTCTTCTATAAAATACTGGCTAGGGTATTACGGAAAGATTGATTGATCACAAAGAATGTTATATTTCATTTGAACATTTTTTAATGGTGTGGAGGATTCTGGTTTACAAGATATACTACAAAATGATTAAAGATTGGGCGCTGGAGGCCTACTGGAATTTCCTTTATTTCAGCTGAGGTCAATGGAGTAACCGTGCCCCTTACCGTGTTTATTTTTGTCCTGCCTATTTGTTGAACGCGAGGATTATATGCATATATTCCAGTAAGAAATTCATTAGTCTCCAACATTGCATAGATGTCCCCATCAATGGTTGATAATACAATTTGTTGTTGTATTGATATAGGCCTATAGTGACCCTTTCCTATGCGTATTTGAATGCGTTTATCCATAGGAAATGTGTATCTTTGAAGTTCGTACAGCTGGCGCATATTAGCACATGGACGAAGCCGAATAAACTGAAGTTGGTCAAGTCTATATCGAAGTACGTTAGAAAACGGAACGACAGGGGGTGACCTGGACCTTGCACGAAGAGGCGGTTCGGCAGCGCTAGAAGACCTGATCAGAGAATGAATTCTGGCAGAAGGAGGAGACCTGGCAGGAGAAACTTGTCTCTCAGAAGAAGAAGAAGAAAAAGAAGAAATTTGTCCGCCACGAGGGACACCAGGAATAGGTGCGCCATTGGGTAAACAGTCAAACTGTAAACTTAACACTGCAAGAAGAAAAAGGGGATAACAATCTTTTAAGTATTTCAATGTATCATCAAATCCTGTGGGAAAATTGCGAGCAAAGGTTGCGGACATCGAGGAAATATTTTTGGGAAGATTCTTAGGAAAGTTTTGTTTAGTTGCAACTAGTTTTTTACTTTGGGCAGCCCTTCTATTTACAATATTCATTTCGCGTTTATCTTCTTACTTAGTACAAATTTCATTGGGATGCGTTGGAGAATTGTAAATTGGTCAATAGGTTCGGGGGATGTAATTTCATTGATAATAGCCAGTGGCTCACCTTACCAAAATCCTTTGAGGAATTGAAATAAGTTACTTTGTTTTTATTGCACTATGATGGCTAAATCCCACTCTTAAAATCAATATTATAAATATGTGTGAACGGTTTAATTAACACTGTATATCATTCCCTAGCAATGAAGCTAGGTGTCCTATCAATTCCAGCTGTCTCGTTATTAGGTAATCTTTTTATTTCATTTTTTACTTGTGTAGACGAAATTTGTACATTGTCATCAAAGATACACCTTCTGTTATCAATCATATCCTTATCTTCAACATCACAATAAAAAATCTAGAGTACATTTTGTTGCAGCTAATTTCAAGATGGGGTTTCATCTCACTTGGACTTTAGGTATGAAACTACCATCAATTATTTTTACCACATAACTGTGAAAACAGTTGACAGCCGGTGACGTTTCGTACCCCAAGTCCGAGGGAAACGATAACTTGTGTAATTGTACCATTCACACTACCAAGTTTATATAAAGAATAAAAATAGGGATAGAATGCGGACAAGTTCATATAAATTGTTATTTGCTGAAAGCTAAAAAACGTTATTAAAATTATAAAAATATTTTAGTATCATATTCACCAATAGAATAAAGGATGACCGTCAAGGTACAGACCAGAGTATGAATGATCCTCATTTTTTGAAGTTAGGGAAAAAACTGATCATTAGTTTAATGAAGAACGTAGTCAACACTGTAGATAACTAGTGATTATTTTAGTGCCTCATTAAGTTGTATAATATACATACACTACAGTCGTTATTTAATAGATAGTAATCAACGTCAAATTTGTCTTTCGTAGATAATTATATTTATGTTTCATAAATCAGCCTAATTAAATAAGCTTGGTTAGACCAACGGAGCCTATTTTGAGAAAATAAAGCGAATTTTTCAAATAGCGCTACGTTTGAAGACGAAAAATATTATGGAGAATACACTATAAAAACTATGGTTCCATTTTAATTGAGCATATCTTTTTTAGCTTCCTGTTATAATACCAAATCGTCTTGTTTTAATGCCACCGTTCGTAATATTTTACTTTGCTAACTTCAGATTGGAAAGTGGTACGAACCAGAGAACTGAAATAATGCACAGGGAGTATTGTTTTGATTGCTTGAAACTTCATGCTTATGAGAATTCTTCATTGTTTCAATTTTCTTCTACTTTTGAAATTATAAAATTATTCATGATAAAATAGATTTCTGTTCGATCTTAATTT
>CAKNXH010001853.1:55688-84965 GCA_932178445.1 Andricus quercusramuli | reverse complement strand
CAGAAAAAGGATTCTTCTTCCGATCTCTCTAGTGGCGTAGTGGTAGAGCACCTGACTCCTTGAATTATTGTTTTGTTTTTAGTGACGCAAGTCAGCAGCAGTGGGAGAGCGTAGGAATGAAAAGGAGGAGAAGGCGGATAGGGAAAGGTTGAGGGAAATATAGTTGAGAGTGGAGAGAAAAGAGAAGGCAGACAGGAGGAATAATATTGTGATAAGAGGGTTGAAGCTGAAGAGCGGGGAAAAAGGGAGGGCGTGGAAGCGCTGCTACAGAGCATATGGTGGGTTAAAGGCATGGTAAGGAAAGTTAAGTGGGAAGGAAGAAAGGACAAGGAAGTGGCGGTTGTGGAGTTGGAGAGCTGAGAAGAAAAGTTGGGGGTAATGCCAAATAAGAATAGGATGAAGGATAAGGAAGTTTTCATTGATCACGATTTAACGAGAAAGGAAAGGGTATGCAAAGAATGCTGAACGACAGGGTTAGGAGGGAGAGGAGTGAAGGGAGATCGGCAAAGAAAGGATATCGGAAAATAAAAGTAGACGAGAAAATGTGGGTGTGGGATGAGGAGAAAGAGGTGTTGAAGGAAGTTCAGGGGAATTTGTTTCGTAGGAAGTAGGGGGGTGGGGGTAATGCAGGGTAGAGGAGTAGTGAAGGTACTGTACTGGAACGTAGCAGGGGTAGAGAAGAAAGATGAGGAGTTCTGGAGGTATATCCAGGAATTTAATGATGTGGGACTGGTAGAGACGTGGGTAGAAAGAAAGGAATGGGATAGAATAGAGGCAAAGCTGCCAAGGGGATATAGGTGGAGGCTCCAGGAAACGGTCGAAGTGAAAAAGAAAGGAAGGGCTAGTGGGGGAATTATAACGGGGGTTGGAGATGGATTAGAGGGAAAAGTTCATGGAGAGGAAGAGGGGGAAGGAGTGCAAATGAGGAAAGTAAAAATTGGAGGGGTAGCGTGTAAGTTTATGAAAGTGTACAATAAGGATGGATGGAATAAATTAAAGAAAGGGTGAGATACTTGCTAGGCGAAAGAGAGGAGGGTATGGTATTAGGTATTCGCCGCGAAAGCAGAAATTGGCAATGCGAGGCAATGCGAGAAAGTAGGGACATGCGAGCGAGGTGAGGCGAAGCGAAGAAGGCAAGGCGATAAGAGCGTGCGGTCTTAGAGATAAGGTATGAATGGATGTTAGTTTTTAAGGGTTAGCTTTAAGAAAATTCTGTAAAAAATGGAAGTGTGAGCAAGCCAATTTTTTAAGGCCAGCAGGCTGAAAATAAACGTTTATATATCTATATATCTAGTGAACCTAAATTATCTTATTTACTGATTGTCTCATTAAAGGTCGGATTATTAGTTGAATATAAAATGCATATTGAAACAATCAACTATTAAGAGAAGGCAACTGTGATTTAAGATGAGCACAGAAAAACAAGGGACTCAATTTTTTATTTTAGGCAGGATGTGGTTGGGCTTTGATTAGAATAAAAGGCCCAAGAAATTCTGATCAGGAACTGTTCCTGTCTTAGTCAGTGTGGACTGTTTTACCAAAATATTTCCAATTTCTCGCCGTAACAGAATCATTATAATGGCTGGCAGTGGCTGTCCTTAACAGCAAACTGCGCATGCGTGTTTCCAGTCGAGGGCGCTGACGGAGTCCGTGAGTCACCATTTTCCAACAGCTGTTAGCAGCGTTACGCGACGGAACATCGCTTCTTTCAAATTTAATTTACTGACAGTCTCACAAAAGATCAGATATATAAATAAAAAAATATAAAAATTGAAGAAACAATTAATTGAACAAAAAAATACCTAAATAAATTTTTTCAAATTATTTATATTGTTATACTATAATATTCACCAATAGAATCAAGAACAATTGCCGTGGTGAAGACCAAGGTATGAACGACCCTCATTGTTTGCAAGTAGAGGAAAAACTGATTAATGTATTTGATAAAATATCGCTAACAGTCTAAAAAAATTAATATTCTGGTACTTCATTATGCATAATAAAATAGATCCTATGGCCGCTATCTCATGGATTGTCGTTCTGGGATGTTTACATTTCATCAGTCAGTTTGAAGGACAAAAATTTAATGACTAAACTCGTTAAAGAAGTTAAATTTTTACACAAAAAAGATGAATTCTCAAAGAAAAATATATGATAAATTAATAATCAAAAATTAAATACTTAAATTCTTAGTTGAAAAAATTAATGTTTAATAAACAGGAGAATTGCCAACAAAATAGTGTAATTTTCAACCAAAGAAATACATTTTCAACTATCAATATTAATTTTATACCCAAAAAGTATAATTTTCAACAAACTAGAGGATTTTTCAACCAAATAATTGAAGTTTAATCTGAAGAAGATAAGTTTCCCACCAGAAAAGGAAAAACTTAGTTTTCAGTAAAAAAAATCATTTTCACGAACAAAGAATAAAATAAAAAAATAGTTGAATTTAAATAAAAGAGGATGCTCGACTCAAGTAATGAATAATCAACCAAAAAAGACTAATTTCCAACAAAGTAGTTTTACTTTCTAACTAAGTGGTTGAAGTTTCAAAAAAAAAGATTAAATCGCAAATGAAATATAATATTTGATATTTCAAACCAAAAAAGATTTTAATTTTAATCTAAAAATAGCTGAATCCCATCAGAAACACGAATCGTTAACAAAATAGTTTAGTTCTCAACAACAAAAAAACCAAGCGTCTTATCAAAAAGTGATCACTGACAAATTTGTAGATTTGTTTGAACGCACATTTTTTATTAATTAATTTTTTTCCTATCTTGCTTTCTTTTCCCAAAAATTAAAGTTTTTCATGGTTAATGTTATTTTTCACGATTAGAACTAAAATTACGCATTCTATCAAACAATAATTAATTACAAATTTGTAGCTATTTTTTGGGTAAACAAATTTTGTCCATTTTGCTATTTTTAATGCGGTTTTCTTTATGAATAAATAAAAAGCTACGCGTCTTATCAAAACGTGATTTGTGACAAATTTGCAGATTTTTTTCTGAATACGCAAATTTTTTCAAATCATATTTTTTCGTATCTTATGAAGTTTGGACGCAAAATGGACTATTGAATTTCGATTTTTTAAAGAAAATTCAGAAATTTGTTGTGATGATCTTGTAGGGTGTTCAAAAAGAAACGTTTTTCTTTCTGACATTTTTTCACATCGGGCGCTCTTCCGCTCAAAATGTTCATTTTTGTTTGTTTTTTGGAATTTTGTAAATGCTATAACTCCTATTTTTTGTTGTCAAAAAAGTAATTGGGATGAATTGTTCATCATTTTGAGTACTACTAACAACTCTTCATAGAATCTTTAAATCTTCAAAAAAATTGGTCTGAAAAATGTTGAAAATGCGCTCACTTTTTGAATTGTCAACACCAAAGGCCAATTCAATCTGTAATTTTTTTCGAAAGTTATCGTGCTAACAAACTAAAAATCTACAGACGGAAAGAGGGACAGACAGACACATGCGTAAAACCCTGTTTTTCAGATTCATGGGGTCTCAGAACGTGGACACTTGATAAAAACGGGGGGAGGTGTCGAATTTTACAAATCTAATACCTTCTCTGATGAGTATGTAAAAACGTAATTTTTTTATTTTTAATATAGTTCTTTACGAATAAAAAAAACGCATCCTAACAAAAAATGATTCATAACACACTTGTACTTCTTTTTTTAATTCAAGAAATTTTTTCTTTTTATTTTCTTCATAGCTTCTTTCGTTTGTCAAAAAAATTATTTTTCTCATTTTAAATGTTATTTTTCACGATTAAAAAAAAACCTACGCATTCTATCAAAGAATTAGTCATAATAAATTGTTCGAATTTCCAAGTACTACAAAGAACAATACATAGAATTTTCATGACCCTTTTTACACCCTTAAAAAGTGATTCAAAGCAGAATCCAATTCGAGTAGTCTGTCAAAAGTCATTTTCCACATTGCAAACATATAACTTTCTTCAAAGAGTAAATGGAACGGAACTTTCTTTATTTGTTCTGAAAAAGACTGGCTAGGGTATTACGGAAAGATTGATTGATCACAAAGAATGTTATATTTCATTTGAACATTTTTTAATGGTGTGGAGGATTCTTGTTTACAAGATATACTACAAAATGATTAAAGATTGGGCGCTGGAGGCCTACTGGAATTTCCTTTATTTCAGCTGAGGTCAATGGAGTAACCGTGCCCCTTATCGTGTTTATTTTTGTCCTGCCTATTTGTTGGACGCGAGGATTAAATGCATATATTCCAGTAAGAAATTCATTAGTCTCCAACATTGCAAAGATGTCCCCATCGATTGTTGATAACACAATTTGTTGTTGGGTTGATATAGGCCTATAGTGACCCTTTCCTATGCGTATTTGAATGCGTTTATCCGTAGGGAATGTGTATCTTTGAAGTTCGTACATCCGGTGCATACTGGCACATGGACGAAGCCGAATAAACTGAAGTTGATCAAGTCTATATCGAAGTACGTTAGAAAACGGAACGACAGGGGGTGACCTGGACCTTGCACGAAGAGGCGGTTCGGCAGCGCTAGAAGCCCTGATCAGAGAATGAATTCTGGCAGAAGGAGGAAACCTGGCAGGAGAAACTTGTCTCTCAGAAGAAGAAGAAGAAAAAGAAGAAATTTGTCCGCCACGAGGGACACCAGGAATAGGTGCGCCATTGGGTAAACAGTCAAACTGTAAACTTAACACTGCAAGAAGAAAAAGGGGATAACAATCTTTTAAGTATTTCAATGTATCATCAAATCCTGTGGGAAAATTGCGAGCAAAGGTTGCGGACATCGAGGAAATTTTTTTTGGGAAGATTCTTAGGAAAGTTTTGTTTGGTTGCAACTAGTTTTTGACTTTGAGCAGCCCTTCTATTTACAAGATTCATTTTGCGTTTATCTTCTTACTTAGTACAAATTTCATTGGGATGCGTTAGAGAATTGTAGATTGGTCAATAGATTCGGGTCATGTAATTTCATTGATAATAGCTAGTGGCTCAACCTTACCAAAATCCTTTGAGGAATTGAAATAAGTTACTTTGTTTTTATTGCACTGTGATGGCTAAATCCCTCTCTTAAAATCAATATTATAAATATGTGTGAACGGTTTAATTAACACTGTATATCATTCCTTAGCAATGAAGCTAGGTGTCCTATCTATTCCAGCTGTCTCTGTATTAGGTAATCTTTTTATTGCATTTTTTACTTGTGTAGACGAAATTTGTACATTGTTCTCAAAAATACACCTTCTGTTATCAATCATATCCTTATCTTCAGCATCACTATAAAAAATTTAGAGTACATTTTGTTGCAGCTAATTTCAAGATGGGGTTTCATCTCACTTGGACTTTGGGTACAGATCCAGAGCCCTCATACGTCATGATTTCAGGAATCCTAGTCTATTTTTTTAAATTTTAAAGCTATAATCCAACTTTTGTTGGAATCTTGTTCGTTTTACTTTTCAATTTCTTTTTGATTTTCAAATAATAATAATGGAAGAAGAGGTAATATGATTAATTTCGAACTAAATCATATAGAGTTTGAAAAAGAATAAAAACAGGGATAGAAAGGGATAGAAAGGGATAGAAAGCGATAGAAAGCTTAAAAATGTTATTAAAATTATAAAAATATTTTAGTATTATATTCACCAATAGAATAAAGGATGACCGTCAAGGTACAGACCAGAGTATGAACGATCCTCATTTTTTGCAGTTAGGGAAAAAACTGATCATTAGTTTAATGAAGAACGTAGTCAACACTGTAGATAACTAGTGATTATTTTAGTTCCTCATTAAGTTGTATAATATACATATACTACAGTCGTTATTTAATAGATAGTAATCAAAGTCAAGTTTGTCCTTCGTAGATAATTATATTTATATTTAATAAATCAGCCTAATTAAATTAGCTTGGTTAGATCAACGGAGGCTATTTTGAGAAAATAAAGTATATTTTTCAAATAGCGCTACGTTTAAAGACTGAAAAAATTATGGAAAATACACTGTAAAAACTATGGTTCCATTTTAATTGAGCAACACTTTTTTAGCGTCCTGTTATAATACCAAATCGTCTTGTTTTGATGCCACCGTTCGTAATATTTTACTTTGCTAACTTCAGATTGAAAAGTGGTACCTACCAGAGAACTGAAATAATGCACAGGGATTTTTGTTTTAATTGCTTGCAACTTCATGCTTATGAGAATTCTTCATTGTTTCAATTTTGTTCTACTTTTGAAATTATAAAATTATTCATGATAAAATAGATTTCTGTTCGATCTTAATTTAAAAAAAAAATAAAGTTTCGTCCTATGAAATTGGTACTAATGTTTGGCCCTCAGCGTACAGACATCTTGGATTTCCCCCACCTAACCTAAAATACCTAATTCAGATATAATTTTTTTTTTAAAAAGCTATTCAAATCATATAAACTTACGGTGAAAAATAATTTTTGTGTAAACTAATAAAAAAATAAAGTGTTATCCCATGCAATTAGTATTATTGTTTGGCCCTCGGCGTGCAGACATCTTGGAGTCTTAGATGTTGCCCACCCAACCTGAAATACCTAATTACGACTTGTTACGATCCTGAAGATCCTGAATTTTGTTCGACAGGTTTAGGTTAGGTTTATTCCGGTGTGTTTACACGACGTGCTTGCTATAGTTAAAACTATAAACGATTATCATTAATTCCTCAAAAAAATGCTTTTTCGAAATTGTGCTTATTTTGTTAATTAAACTCAGAGCAAATGAACAGAGGAACTCGGAGAAAATAAACAGCGAAATGGCCAAAAGTAAGAGTCAAAAATCAATCCATCATCAAAACTTTTAAAAGAAGAGGAAAGATTAAAAAAAGAAAAAAAGTGAAGGCAACAAGGGAATTGCGTAAAAAACTGATGAAAATGCCATTGAAAAGACTAAAGATCAAATAAAGCAACATCTAAGGTAAAATTGTGGAGTACCTGGTTCAAAAAAAACATAACCTCTAAATAACATACATAATTTATTATTATATTGGTGATTTAAAAAATATTTTTTCGATTTATTTCACTCATGAATGTTATACAAATCTGTAAATTTAGTGGATGTTAAAGAACTTATTCAAACGAGGTGAGGTATTTCGTAGGGTTTCTAAGATTTGAAGAGATTTAAAATTATTTTTTTCGAATTCAGCCTGAATTCTTACCAACTTATTCTGCATTCTTTTAATTCTTTGGAATTCTTTTGAATTTTCATAATTCACTCACTTCTACTTAATTCGATAGGAGTTGAAATATTTTATAGTATTTTTTCAAATTCCTTGGCATTTTTAAGACCCATAAAATATTTCGAAAGATTTGAAAGGATTTTTCATTCATTTCAATAGTTTACAGGAATTTCAAAGACTTTAAATTACATTAGGGTATTTTAAGAGATTTGAACGCATTTTGAAAAAATTTAAACTATTCCAAGGGATTTCCGAAGGTTTTAATAATTTTAAGAGATTCAAAAAATTTGCATGCCATTTTAAAGAATTTTGGATGATACAAAAGGATTTTACAGGATCTGTGAGATTATAGGATATTTTAAAAGATTCCAAAGGTTTTTATAAGGTTGATACATAATTTCGAATAATTATATTATTATATTTACAAAGCGAAGCAATTTTATTTCTAGCTAATTTTTAGTCTTCAAACTATAATCATCAAAAAATGATTCATTTTAATTTTAAAAAATTAGTTAAAATCTTTTTTATTCAATAAGTAAAAAATAAAAATATTTGTTTACATCTAATATATGGGTAATTGTCAAATTGTAGGCAAATTTCAGCACCTACAGTGGCAATCATATTATTATTAGGAATTAAATATTTCATAACGGAAATTGATCTTATCACATGTAACTATTTTAAATCCAAAAGGGGCAGTTATGAAAATAAGAAATAATAATGAATCCATGGGCACGCGCATATAATCAGTCGTACGCTGTTCTATTGTACCGTACGGTAATGATGCGAGAAAAATGTTAAAGTTTAACCTTTTTTATTGTTTATAAAAAAATAACAAATTTTAATTATCAAAAGTCACCTACTTATGAAAGAAAACACCACCAAGCAAGTAACGGAATTGTTTTCATACATTTTTTTCACTCCGAAAATGGTTTTTAACGCACGTACGGTAATGAAGTTTTTGTTGTCAAGATGCACTTTTCAGTTTTAATATCGGATTCACAGAAAAGAGAGTTAATATTTTAAGCTCAATTTTATAAAAACTTTTAATAAACAATACGCCTAATATTTTTGTATTTATTACTCAACTGTAACTACAATATTTTACTAGAAAAACAGACGTACGGTAATGACTTCTGAAATGGAAAAAATTGAGGGACAGACATCAAGGCTTTTAAAATATTATTTATTTGAATTAAAAAAATGTGCATACATTAAATTTATGTTCATGTGAAGTTTACAAACTTGATACGTTAAGCGTTTGTCAGGTTACTGTCTAAAAAAACGGAGAAAATCAGTTTATCCTTGTGCAAAGTGAGGTTGGGACGCCGTACGGTAATGACGTTTCGGGTGTTCTTATATTAAATTAAATTAAATAGGAACAGAAATGAAAAAAAGGAACTGCCCATTCTGTAGAGGATGATAATAAGTGTTTATTAAAATTTTAAAAAAATCGGCACGAGCTTCTAAGTTAATGTTATATTATTGGGACTTCAAGTTTGCCTTCAATTTGACAATTACCCATATATTTTCTATAATACGACTTCTCATTTGTGAAAATTTAATTGCATTCTTTGACTTTATTGAGGAATAATTCTAGTTAATAAATCAAATTTTAAAGATTCGACTTGAGATTTGGAGTCATTTAAAAAAAGGAGTTATATTGATTTAGAAATTTTAATAGCTTATGGAAATCAAACCTATTTGATGCACATTAAAATTTCTTCTATTTAAAAAAATCCATCTTTCCAGGTGTTTCTAAATTTGTATTAAAAATTCGAATAAACGACTGGTAAACTCTAATTTGTATAGTCACTCTTGAGGAAAGACCATTAACAAATATTCTTATCTTTGCAACAATCAAAATATCGGAATTTATTTTTCGATGTCGTATAATAAATTACGAATTAGAATTAGGTTTCAGCTAATTTCGCTAATTTATTTTTCTGCAAATTAGCTTTTTTGAAATCAGCTAAAAAAATTTTAGCAAACTGTCGTATTCTATTCTGTAAATATAAGTGAAAAGTGTAGGCCAAAAACATGACTTTGCTTTCAATTCAGAGAAAATTAGTTTTCGATTGATTTAAAAAAAATCAAAGATTTTAAAATTCGTGTACTGGAGATTGCAATTTTGATCTAAAGTGATTAATTTTGCACAACGGGATATACAGTAAAGTTCCCCCTATTCTAACGGCCTGGGAACGTAAACGAACAATTATTTTAAGGCTGAAGAAGCCCCACATATACCGTGATTCGTCAGTTTATTTTGGTCAAGCGACGTTCATTGGCTTCCCCGGCGTTGTACGACGTGAAAAATATAACATTTCCTTGAAATGGTACAATTTTCCAACTAAAAATCAATATAATAGAATCAAAAAATGACTTATCATTTCGCGAAAATGTGAGTTTTGCAGCATGGCGTCGCAGTCATGAAAGGATAGGTGTAAATGTCAGCCTTCAGGAAGGTTAATACATGGTACTGCAACTGCATACGCCTTCTCAGAGAAAATCTTCTGAACGTAAAGTTCTCTTGTCGATTGACGACCTTTCAGTATCTCAAAATACAAGCAACTGTCCGAAATTTGAGGTTAGAGTACCACAAACCTGAAGTTTAGGATATTTTAATTTATATCGTGAAGTGAAATAAAAAATATAAGAACAAAAGAATGGAACATGACTGAGAAAATATATTCTACGCTTGAAAAGTATTACCATTCGTATATTTATGCGTTCTTTTACGTTTAGAATATTTTCACGAAAAAGTTGTATGACGTATTCCTATGACGTCATGCTAAAATACTCAATTCAAGGCTTCCCGCTCTTCGGGCCTCTTTTTTTTATTGGTCAGCCACTGACGCGGGCGTGACCATAGATCCCATACAGGGACCGTGGTGGGAGGCGAAGGAACTGCGCAACTTAAAATAAGCGTGCATAGAGGGGTTATAATACGTGAACTTCAAGAGAGGCGATCATTAAAATAGGCTGTTGAGCCCAATTTCTGATTCAGTTGTTCGATTTTTTTCATAAATTAACAAATATAACAGAAAAAATTGCCATTTTTTCTATTCGACGTTTCCGGTGCTCGTGAATATTTTAAAAATTATTGCAATCGCCTACATTTTAGGGTTGCATTAGCTGAAGATGTTTTGCCATTATATAATAAACGAATTTTTTTTAAATTAATCATTTTCTAGATTCTTGTTAAGATTGATAACAATTTTAATAAATAAATGCCAGTCAGTCCTTTCAGTTAAATCTCTTATTCACTCAATTGTATTCATAAAGATGCAGGTTGAGGATCAAGTAGTATCATTTCTCTGCTACATTTATGACATTGAAAAAAAAATTCCGTCGAGAATTGTCCGCATAATGCATTTACTTATTAAATTTATTTTTTGAAAATCATATTATGGATCTTATTAAAAATATAATGAAATTCCCAATTAAAAGGAGTAGCATTGACAAAAACTAATTTTTCTGTCGACAAATGCCTGGAAAATTGTAGGAAAATCTATTATAAACCCATTACAAACATATAATAACTTTCCTCAATAACTATTTTCGTGAGTAAATGAAACGGAACTTTTTTTATTCTTATTTTTTTTTCGAAAAAGACTGGCTAGGGCATTAACGAAAGATTGAAGCCTTGGGAACCATAATATATTAACACTTTCTGATTATTTGTAATCACAAGTTACTTGTGACATTTTAAGACGACTTTGGATCACAAACAATTTTATATTTTATTTTCACATTTTTTAATGGAGTGGAAGATTGCGATTTATAAAATTTACTATAAAATGATTAAACACTGGGTGCTTGATGCCTACTGGAATGTCCTTTATTTCAGCTGGGGTCAATGGGGTGACCGTGCCGCTTACCACGTTTATTTTTGCCCGTCCTTCGTGTTGAACGCGAGGGTTATATGCATATATTCCAGCAAGAAATTCATTATTCTTCAATATTGCAAAGACATCACCACCGAATGTTGATAATACAATTTGCTCTCGGGTTGATATAGGCCTATACTGACTCTTGCTTATAAGTATTCGAATTCGTTTATCCGTAGGAAATGTGTACCTTCGAAGTTCGTACACCTGGTGCGGATTAGCACGAAGATGAAGACGAATAAATTGAAGTTGGTCAAGTCTATATCCAAGTACGTGAGAACCATTAAAGGCAGTGGGCGACCTAGACCTGACACGAAGAGGCGACTCAGCAGCGGTAGAAGGCCTGACAGGAGAATTACGTCTGGCAGAAGGAAAAGATCTGGCAGGAGAAACTTGTCGCAAAGAAGAAGAAGGAGAAGCAGAGGGTCCGCCACGTGAAACGCCAGGAATTGGTGCGCCATTTGGTAAGCAGTCAAACTGCGAACTTAACTCTGCAAGGAGAAATAGGGGATAACGTTTTTTTAAGTATGTTAATATGTTGTTCAATCTTGTGGAAAAATTTCGAGGAATGCCTGAGGACATTGGTGAAATATTTTTTGGGAAGGATCCTACGGAAGTTTTGTTTAGTACGTTGTTTTACTTTGGGTAGCCCTTATATTTACAGTATTTATTTCGCGTTTACCTTCTTGCTTAGTACAAATTTTATTGCATGACTTGAACGCTGTTATTAAATTTTTATTATTAAACAGAATCTCAGATTCTGGCAGTTCGTGTTTTCCTCCGCGATTTAAGATTTTATTCAGAAATACTTCAGAATCAGAATTTACGTAAATTTACAATTGACAATGAAGAATAATTATTGGGTCGTAATCACAGTTCTTGAGATCAGTCTTAATGCTCAAAGCAAATAATAACTTAGTACGAACTAACATCCTTCTGAATATTGTTTGGATACATACTCCTCTCAATAAAAGGATATTGCCAAACTTGGAATGTTCTGAAATAATAAAATGGACTTGTCAGACTTTCTCGAGAAAAAAGGCTTGTCGTTCGTAAGTCACCATATTTATATTTCATAAATCAGCTTAAGTAAAGAAGCTTAGCTACGTCAACCGAGGCTGTTTCGGGAGAATGAGGCGTCCTTTCGAATAGCGCTACGTTTGAAGATAACAAATATTATGAAAATAGATGTTTTCAGAGAACATCATTCGGGAAGGATCTTAGATAAGGTTTGTTCAGTATGTCTTTTTACTGCATCTAATCCACTTCCATACACAAATGCAGTGGAATCCTGGTTCCCGATTAAGAGGATCTCTGGATTGCTTTCATTCTCAGGATTCTTTAAACTTAGTTTTTTCTGTGATATATGCTGAAAATGTACGCTGCAAATACTCATCAGGATTTCAGAGATCCTAGTCTAGTTTTTCAATTTTAAGGCTATGTTCCAAATTTTTCCTGGATTTTAGAGTATAAATAGATTCGCACATTTCATAAATTATTACATTACATTGATATTTGTATGCTACCTCCGAATCACTTATATATAATTCATTTCGAACTAAATCATATAGAGTTAGAAAGATAATAGAAATAGGGATAGAATGCGGATTACTTCTGCAAACTTTTATTTGCAGAAGGCTTAAAAACGTTATTAAAATTATAAATATATTTTAGTATTATATTCACCAATAGAACAAAGGATGACCGTCCATGTACAGACCAGAGTATGAACGATCCTCATTTTTTGCAGTAAGGAAAAAAACTGATCATTGGGTTAATGAAGAACTTAGGTAACAGTGTACATGACTAGTGATTATTTTAGTGCCTTATTAAGTTGCATAATATACATATACTACAGTCGTTATTTTATAGATAGTAATCAACGTCAAGTTTGTCTTTCGTAGATAATTATATTTATGTTTCATAAATCAGCCTAATTGAATAAGCTTGGTTAGATCAACCGAGGCTATTTTTGGAAAACGAAGCGATTTTTTCGAATAGCGCTACGTTTGAAGACGAAAAACATTATGGAAAATTATAATCAGGAGTAATTCAATTATTTCGGAGTAATCCCAGTATCATGAATTAATTAGCTTGTAAGCCTGAGTAATCAACTTGCAATTCAAGTAATTCAAAGTTTTCCCAGAATTCTAGGATAATTTACTTGCAATCCAAGGTAATCCACTTGCAGTTTATAGTAATTCAAGTAATTTGGACTAACCCCAGTATTCTCAAGTAGTTTGGAGCAATCCCAGGATTCTGAAGTGATTACCTTGTAAGCTGTAGTAATCCACTTATAATTCAAATAGTGAACTTAATACCCTGGTTAATTCATCTCATTCAGAGTGATCCCAGTATTTTGAAGTAATACACTTGTAAGCCGGAGTAGTCCACTTGCAACCCAGGATAACTCACTTGTAATTTGTATGAATTTTTTATATGAATAATAAAAAAATGAAAAATCCTCAAGATTGCACAGTTTTACAATCTAAGGATATGTTAAGAAGAAAATAATTTTCACCTGTTGGTGCAAAATCTGAATTAATTGCTCTTCTCTAAGAGAATGACCCACCGGGACCATGGGTGGAAGATATTTCAGATAAGGAGGTTATGTCAACAGAAGTAGACATTCATAGACGAAAGCAAACCACCTCAGATTTGTCTGAAAACAAATTGCATAGAAGAAACTCAAGCAACAAGAAATCTTAACCACATGCAACGAGGAACGGATCTCATGAGAAGAAAAAGAGACTTTCTGACGAGAGAATTTCAGCTTCTGCGTCACGAGAATGAAATCCAACAAGATTTTACTTCTCAAATAATTGTATCACATTCGCGCCCATATGCGAATATCGAAGCAATTGGTGACCTACGGAGTTATGGAAGGTTGAAATCCTTTACGAATCCCTAAAATCTGTTGAGATCTTCTCCAATTTCCTGGAAAACTCGTCAATCTTTTTAAATTCTTTGGAATCTTACAATTACTTTTGAAATCATTCTTAAAAAGATTGATAAGAAGCGACAGTGAGGGTGAATTCAGTTGCAAAAAATATTATTAAATAATCTGTTTTCATAAAAAATAATTCTGTTTTGTTGATAAGCCATGACTGATAATATTATTTCAATTCTTAAATTATAGAATACTATTCCTCCCAGAGACCTGGTTTTTCGCACAATAGGATATACAGTAAAGTTCGCCCTATTGTAATAGCCTTGAAACGTGCGCGACCAATCATTACAAGGCTGAAGGGGCCCCCATCTCTACCGCGATTCGTCAGTTTATATTTGTCAAGTGACATTCATTGGCTGCACCGGCCTTGTATCGATGCGCCCCCTATAAGCATCTTTTTCAAATGCGCAGTTTGTCAGCTCAAGGGGCAACAGACGGCTGCGATTCTTGCATGAAAAACGTCAGCAGCATAGGGAAAAACGCGCAGTACGCGGGAACACACATGCAGAGATTGCGCAATATTATGCATTCCAATTGGAAAGAGGTCAGACGGTCCCAACGTGCGCAGTTGCAAAAGTCGCGGTCCGGTAGCATGGCAGTGTTTTTCAAGTATTTTTGTTTACGTACGACGTGAAAAATATAACATTCCCTTGAAATAGTACAATTTTTCAACTGAAAATCAATATGATAGAATCAAAATGCGATTTAGCATTTCGCGGAAATGTGAGTTTTGCAGCATGACGTAGCAGTCATGAAAGGATATGTGTAAATGTCAGCCTTCAGGTAGGTTATTACATGGTACTGCAACTGCATACGCCTTCTCAGAGAAAATCTTCTGAACGTAAAGGTCTCTTGTCGATTGACGACCTTTCAGTATCTCAAAATACAAGCAGCTGTCCTAAATTTGAGGTTAGAGTACCACAAACATGAAATTTAGGATATTTTATTTTATTTCTTGAAGTGAAATAAAAAATATGAGAAACGAAAGAATGGAACAGGACAGAGAAAATATATTCTACGCTTGAAAAATATTACCATTCGTTTATTTATGACTTACTTTTACGTTTAGAATATTTTTCCGAGATAGTCGTAAGACGTATTCCCATGACGTCATGCTAAAATACTCACATCAGTTCAAGGCTTCACAGGTTAAAATTGGTAAACTTTAAGAGAGGCGATCATTAAAATAGGCGCGAGTTCATTGTATATGTGAGTAGATTCGAACGATTTAATTCTGCTGTCCAATAGTATGGAAAAATTACTTTTTTATTTCGAAATGGCGTACAGTCGACAAATCTGGACCGATTTGTACGTAAAAAATTTGAGAAAAAACCGTAAAAATTTCCCGGAGAGATGTTGAGCCATATTTCTGATTAAGTATTTCAATTTTTTGGAAATAATGAACAAATCTGACAAAAACAATTGCCATTTTTCATATTTGACGTTCCCGGTGCTCGTGAATAATTAAAAAATTTTGCAATCGCCTACATTTTAGAGTCACATTAGTTGAATATGTTTTACTATTATATGATAAACTAATTTTTTTTATAAATCATTTGTTGTGGATTCATGTCCATATAAAAAATAAATTTAATAAACAACTGTCATTCAGTCCTTCCAGTTACAATCTTTCATTAATGTCATTGTTTTCATAAAGGTGCAGCTTCAGGATCGAGTAGTATTATTTCTCTGCTACATTTATGACATTGAAAAAAAAAATTCCGTCGAGAATTGCCCGCATAATGCATTTATTTATTAAATTTATTTTTTGAAAATCATACAGTTTATCAACTAATTATGGATCTTATTAAAAATATAATGAAGTTCCCTATTAAAACGAGTAACATTGACAAAAACTAATTTTTCTGCCGACAAATGCCCGGAAAATTGTACGTAAATCTATCATAAAATCATTACAAACATATAATATCTTCCCTTGAAAGCTATGTTCGTGAGTGAAACGGAACTTTTTTATTTTTATTTTGTTTTTGAAAAAGACTGGCTAGGGCATTAACGAAAGATTGAAGCCTTGGGAACCATAATATAATAACACTTTGTTATTATTTGTAATCACAAGTTGCTTGTGACATCTTAAGACGACTTTGGATCACAAACAATTTTATATTTTATTTTCACATTTTTTAATGGTGTGGAGGGTTGTAGTTTACAAGATCTGCTATAAAATGAATCAAGATTGGGCGCTTGAGGCCTACTGGAATTTCTTTAATTTCAGCTGCCGCTTCCCATATTGATTTTTGCCCTTGCTTCATGTTTAACTCGCGAATTATATGCATATATTCCAGCAAGAAATTCATCATTCTTCAATATTGCAAAGACATCGCCACTGAATGTTGATAATACAATTTGCTCTCGGTTTGATATAGGCCTATACTGACCCTTGCTTATAAGTATTCGAATTCGTTTATCCGTAGGAAATGTGTATCTTCGAAGTTCGTACACCCGGTCCGGATTTGCACATGGACGAAGACGAATAAATTGAAGTTGATCAAGTCTATATCCAAGTACGTCAGAAACCGGAAAGGCAGGGGGCGACCTAGACCTGTCACGGAGAGACGGCTCAGCAGCAGTAAAAGACCTGATCGTGGAATGAGGTCTGGCAGAAGGAAGAGACCTGGCCGGAGAAACTTGTCGCGAAGAGGAAGTAGAAGAAGAAGAAATTGGTCCACCACGAGGGACACCAGGAATAGGTGCGCCATTTGGTAAACAGTCAAACTGTGAATTGAACTCTGCAAGAAGAAACAGGGCATAACGTTTTGTTAAGTATGTTGATATATCATTGAATCATGTGGAAATATTTCAAGGAAAGACTGAGGATATTGAGGGAATACTTTTTGGGAAGGACCCTAGGAAAGCCATCACCATGTGCTGGATAATTGTACATAAATTAGTCGATAGATTCAGGTCAAGTAATTTCATTGATAATAGCCAGTGGTTTACCTCATCAAAATCCGTGGAGAAACTAAAATATCTTACATGTATCAGCTCTCAAAATCTCAGAAATTTTAGAAAAATTGTCTCGTATCCTCATCATCAACATATATGCTTCCATAATACGCTGTAAATTCTCCAACAACCTCCCTCTCTTTACAAAATTGGTAGCCCTCATACATCATGATCCCAGGAATCTTATTCTAATTTTTTAATTTCAAGGCTATGTTCGTTTTACTTCTCAGGTTGTCGTTGATTTTTAAATAAATGTCAAATGTATTAGAAAACCAGATAGAGCAATAAATTACTGGAAGAACAGGTAAACTTCAGAGTAGTAATAGATTCACACATTTCCGTATCCCGTATCTTATATCTGAGAGGATACCTTGAGAGGAATCGTCGGGTTGTAACATTCATAGTTCTTAAGATAATTCCTAATGTTCGAAGCAAATAATAACCTCATGCAAACTAATATCCTTCTGAATATTCTTCGGATACATGCACTTTAAGAAAAAGTCTATTAACAATAAAATTACGTTCCTTTTCAGAATGCGTCCTTTGAAATTAGGCAGATTTCTTTTGTCCATCAATAGAATCGTTTTACAATTCAAAGACTTATCCGTTAAGTGTCAGGAAAAAGATGCGGTATTTTCAAAATCAGCAGGAAGCATTGAGTCTTCTTCGCGTGATTTCACAGTCCACGAGCTTTCTTTTAAAAAGCACAGGAACGAAAGTCAAAGTAATGAAACGATTACCAATTTTTTGCGAGAAAGAAGTGAAGAGAGCGCCGTTTTAGAATTTGGAAAAATAACCAAAAAAAAAGTTGACGTTTCTGTAAACAAGTTTAACAGTTCTCAATCTCTGTCCCATTCAGTTGTACAAAATGTCATCGAGGGATTGGGAGAATTTTTCAAAAAAGATTTTCTGAATTCTTTAGAAGACGCGATCGTTCTCATTACACATTGCGACGATGACAACAAAAAATCCATCAACTTCTTGATACCTTTCCGAACTCATTAAATGATTTAAAATCCCGCCATTTGAGGATAAGGAATTTAGAAGAAAAAAATTTGTATATTCCACCACAAGAGATTTCGCTAAACGATTGAGAAAAGCTAGACAATGCTTCAAGTGTAGGCCAATATATTCCAATAAAGCTTGTATTGAAAAAGTTTCTAGAAACAACGGGAAATTTAGAAAAACCCTAAACGTGTATGAGCAGTTTAAAGAACGATGATCCTCGAATGCTACGACACTTCTGCTAAGTTACTTTATGGAAAGAAATTAAGACGAAATTTCCGGACAAGTACCTGGTTCCTCTATTTTTGTACTTCAATGATTTTTCTGTAGGAAATATCGTACAGGTCATCGAATAAAATTGGTGCTGTGTATTACAAAATCCCTGCTTTTAAGTCGAAAGAATCAAAAAGTCTCGATAATATGTTTAATGCTCTTTTGGTCAAATCAAATGACAGAGACGAATTTGGAAATAAGCAGTTTTTGACACGTTGCTGGCTGCCTTGAAAGATATCGAGAATGAAGGACTTATTTTTGAATCGAAAGGAAAAAGAATTGTCCTCCATTTCGCAATGAGTTTGATTCTTGGCGACAACTTGGGAGTGCACAGTCTTTTTGGCTTTGTTGAAGGGTTCGCTGCCAATCACCCTTGCAGAGCTTGTAAAGTTGATAAAACTTCTATTCGCCAGAATTCGCCATTTGATATGAAGCTGTTGCAAATGATTTTTCGCAAACCGGAATTTCTGAAAGATGCATATTTAATTCTTTACTGAGCTTTCACGCAGTTGAAAATGTAGTATTCGATCTGATACACGATGCTTACTTATGGTATCTTCGTATCGATATGGCATTAATAAATAAGAAGTATCATGGATCTCACAAACTCTTCTTTGAATGCTATCAATTTCAGGATAGTCAATTTTAACTATGGAATGGATCAGAGAGACAAACCTCCGGCTATTTCATCTAAACATCTTGATCAAAATAATATCATTCTGTACGCATCCGAGATGATGACGTTGATTAAATATTTCCCATTCTTATTCGGTGACATGGTTGCAGAAGACACAACAGTGTGGACGTTATTTTTGACTTTACGCCAAATACTCGTTGTTTTACACGCTGAAAGTTTGCAAATAGAAATAGTCTAACAGTCGAAAACTCACATTGCCAATTACTTTCAGCTTCGACATGTCCTGTTTCCTTCTGATAAACCTCAACCCAAACATCATATCTATCTATCTATCTATTCTGGACCTCGAATTCTTCTTAGTGCTGACACCTAGAACGGATTGTTGTTATAGATTTGATAATTATCGACTTTATATTGACACTCACCAAAGTTCGGCTTTTGCACATTTCTTGCACGTAATATCATACAATAAGTTTTCTTTTCACGTTGAAATTATTCTTTCTTTTGTCCAGCAATATATTTCACTTCAAGATCAAAGGAAATCCTTCCACAGTTAAATGATAGCATTTAAAACGACAATCCTTTAACTGTAAAAGGATTTCCTCTCATGCAAATTTTGAATGGAAAATCCTTCAATAGTGATAGGAGTCATTTGACAGTCAATAGTCGGTTTTTAGAGTGTACTCTTCTCAATAACAGGATATTGCCAAACTTGTAATGTTCTAAAATAATAAGATGCACTTTTCAGACCTTCTCGAGAAAAAAGACTTTGCAAAATATACTCAGACTTTCTGAAATTCGGACTTCGTACAAATTGTTATTTGCTGAAAGCTTAAAAACGATACTGAAATTATAGATATATTTTAGTTTTATATTCACCAATAGAATAAAGGATGACTGTCAAGGTATAGACCAGAGTATGAACCATTCTCATTTTTTGCAGTTAAAAACTAACTGATCATTGCGTTAATTTAAGAGGTTCAAAAGTTATTTAAGAGATAATAATCAGCCTCAGGCTTGTCGTTCGTAGACAGTCATATTTACGTTTCATAAATCAGCCCAATTAAAGAAGCTTGGTTACATCAACCGAGGCTTCTATACACATATGCAGCGGAGTCCTGGCTCCCAATAAAAAGGATATCTGAATTCCTCACATTCTCAGAATTCCTTCAATCCTGAGCATTTCTTAAATCCTCTGAATTCCATAAATTCTGTGAATTCCTTTAATTTTTCAAATCTTCGATTTTTCTGAAATCTTTAAATCCCACACATTCCCTGAATTATTTAAATATTCGGGATTGCTTCAATTCTCTGAATTCCCGGAATTCTCCGAATATCTTGAATTTGTTGAATTCTCTGATTTCCTTGAATTTCCTAAATGCTCTCAAATTCTCTAAATTCCTTGTATTCCCTGAATTCATATAATTTCTTGAATTTCTTCAAATTTTCTAAATCCCTCTGAATTCTTTGAATTATTCTAATGTCCCTGAAATTGAGGCAGTTCTAAGAATTTAGGAAATTCCACGAATTTATAGAATTCAGATTTGTAATTTTCCATGGCCCCTCCCACATTAGTCTGTGAAATAATAAATACAAAATTTTGTTGAAAATACGTCTTGTTTAGTTGAAAATTCAACTATCTTGGTAGCAAATTCTTTTCTTGTTTTCTTGTTGGAAACTATTTTTTTTGTACAAAATTAAACTAAACTTATTGCTCAAAAATTCAACTGTTTGGTTGGAAATTAATTTTGTTGTTGAAAATTCCACTGATTTTTAGACAATTTTTATTTTTTGCTCAAAAATTCAGCATTTGGGTAGAAAATCGAACTATCTTGTCAATTGCTTTTTACTTAAAATTAAAATCTTCAGTAGTTGAGAAATCAACTATCAAATTTTCTTTGAAAATTCATATTTTTTGGTTGAAAATTCAACTACTTCCGTTGAAAATCTTTTTTTTTTTTTTAATGAAGTATCAAATTATAGGTTCAGAATGGAAATTTCGACTGGAAAATCTTTGTGGTAAAGATATTATCTTTTTTTATTAAAAACGCAATTTTTCGGTTACGAATGAATCTGTTCGGTTGAGGATTTAAGTCTTTTGTTGAAAATTCGCCTTTTTTGATTGAATTTAACTGTTTTTGATGAAATGTGAAGATATTTTCTTGATTAAACTTTCACATTTTCTGTTGAGAATTAATATTTTTGGTTAGAGACTTTAAATTTTCTATTGTTAAAGATCCAACATTGAAAAAAATTTCAACTGCTTTATTGAAAGTCCAATTATCTCCTGGAAAATTCAACTATTTTGTTGAAAAACTAACTGTTTTGTTAAAGATTCATCTTTTTGATAGTAAATTCGTTCATTTGAATCAAAAATTCAACTGCCTTTTAAAGAATTCGTCCCTTTGGCGTGAAAACGTAATGTTGATAAATTCAAATATTTTGATTAGATTTAAAGAATTTTGTTAAAAGTATGTCTTTTTTTTACAGAAAATTAATCCTCTTAGTTTAAACTATTCCGTTGAAAGTTTATTTATTTGGTTAAAAATTCACCTTTTTGGGTAGAAATCTCTTAAGAACCCCCTTAAATCTGTTTATATCCTCTCAAAGTTCCTGGAAAACCTCTTCAATTATTTGCAATCCCTTCAAATCGTACAATTTCTTTTGAAATCATTTTTGAAAAGATTAGTAAAAGGTAACATTGAGGACAAATTCAGTTACAAAAAAATAGTGTTGAAAGAATAAATTTTCGTGAGTTATAATCTGCTTCTATAAAAAATAATGCTTTTTTTCATGAGACATGATTTTTAGCACGGCAGGATATAAATATACATATTATAAACTTAGTTTTTCGATATTATTTATTTAAGGTTAATTACTTAGCGACTTTACTGGTTTATTGTTACAGTCTGGTTCATTAGCCACTCAATTTATTTCCCAAACAATATGTTATTAAGCCTGAAGGGCGCCAGATCGTTAATCACCATTAAAACCACAAACGAACAAAAAGGTCCTGAATCAGAATTAATTCGAAGTAATGCCCATTCATTTAGTTATTCCCCCGCTAGCTCAACACAGGGAGGGGCCGGGTAAGGAATAAACTGAACGAGGACAAGAAACAATCCTGGTAATAATAAGTCCACACAAAAGGAATACGGGTCACAAAATTATTCATTTATTTCACGGCCATGGATGCCTCATATTGATCATGTTAAATGCCGTAAAATAAATTAAATCATTGGACACAAAATATAAGAATCACATATCCACGACCCTCCAGCATGGTGGCCCATGAATGACACTTAGGTCACGTGAGGTCTCCGCCATTTTGGATGATCGAGGTAAGAAATTAACTTGTGATCAATTATACATTAACGACCCTCCGCTATGGTGGTCCACTAGAGACACGAACGGTCATGTGGGGTTACCGCCATTTTGGATGATCGATATGAAACGAAAAAGCACTAAATCTACTGCCACGAACCTCCAGAATGGTGGGCCACTAATGACACGATAGGTCATGTGGGGTTACCGCCATTTTGAATGCTCGAGGTGGACGAAAATGACACATCCCATCCTGAATTGCGATTGACAAATCGTACTACTAGTGCGGTTACGTGATGACCCTAAAACCGGTTTATTGCCACGATCCTTAGTGCATTACGTGCTACTGTATTAATAATTCCCCCGGTATTTTCATCAGTTTTTGAAAACTACCACTAGCGAATCGAATTTTACGACTACACATTTCAAGTACCATTTACACTTCACTATAATGATGATAAGTTAACCTTCCGCGCATTATTCCGAATTCAAAAATCAATCACTAATTACTAGCATGTATCGCGTGGTTGAATCCTCATTCAACGAGTTTCCACCATGGCGGTCCATTCCTGACATGCAAGGTCAGACGAGGTCACCGTCATTTTGGAAAATCGTTCCGGTGATAACTTCACTCCCGAATACAGGTAGACCTTTAAATTTTACACGAACACGACCGTCACTCCGAAATTATTAGTTCTAGTTGATTACTATCATTTTTATTATCTCTAATATCCCCTCCACACTGAATCCCGTCGACACGGCACATTAATATTTCACGAAGGCGAAAATGGAAAACATACCTTGTATGAGTCCGCTTCCAATATTCACAGAAAAACAAATTAAATCAGGCAGCCAGAGGCTTCACGCCCAAACAGAGTTCTCTGGCGGGTTAATACTCTAAACCCAAAATCGAATTGGCACTCAGTAATCCTCAGCGTGATCAATTTTATAATATAGTTCCAGAGTGCGTGGCAAGCATGCCGATGGTCGAACACAGAATGACCGAGACCACGCCGAGTACGATTTTTGGCGCGTAGGCCATGGGTTGCGCACCCAGACACGCAACTACATTAAGCGAAAACCTGTGTGAAGGCGCGTTCACAGTATCGTCCTATGGTGACTCGCCATTTTGTTTAGTGCTTTTACTAGCCAAGTCCATAGTATGTGGCGAGTCACGCTGTTAACCTGCGCCGCGGCGCGACGCAAACACTTGTCAAACGCACCCCTCCTACACCCTGCGCGCCCACTTATGAAGGGCTGCTAGTGTTTTGACAGTTCAAAACAAAACAAGTTGGTGACACCGCTCCTGTGTCACCACATTTTATTAGTGTATCCTCCTTCCTCCCAGTGGATGTAAGCAAGAGAGAACGAGATTGTTGTGTTTCTGAAGTGTATAATGTGTAATGTTTATTCACGACTACCCGGTCGTGAATTCGTGAATTGATCGTGTGGATGGTTCAGTGTAGTGGCCGGGCCCCCGGCCCTGAGTGTCTAATAAACAAAAAAGAATGTCTTATTTTCGAACAATAAAAATGTTCCCCCAGTCTGGTGACGGTTTGGAGCGGCGGGAATTTACAAATTCCAGGCATCGAAGGGTTCGTTATTTGGCAACAGGCCATCCCTCTCGAAGCTCCAACTATTAAAATTTCCGAGTGGATTCTGTGCTCGACCAGGTATGATTTATTTATGATTTTTTCTAAAGTTGAATTTAAATTGATTGGGCGTAACAATAATTAATTTGTGCGTGGTACTGGATACCACGACACAATATGTAAGTAGATTCGGACGACTTTAGTCAGCCATCTCCACAGTGGGGGGGAAATTACTTTCTTATTTCAAAATAGCTTACAGCCGACAAGTCTTGAGCCATTCGGACTTAAAAAATTTGAAAAAAAAAACTGCTGAAATTTCTCAGAGAGCTGTTGAGTCTGATTTTTGTTTATGTTTTTCAATTTTTTTGAAAACTAACGAATATAACAAAAACAATTGCCATTTCTTCTATTCGGTGTTTTCGGCGCTCGTGACTATTCTTAAAATTATTTCAATCGCCTACATTTCAGAGTTACATTAGTTGAAGATGTTTTGCTATTATATGATGAACGAAATTTTGTTTTACAAATTATTTGTTGTTGATTCTTGCTAATATTAGAAACGAATTCAATGACAAATACCTGTCAGTCCTTCTGGTTACAATCTCTTATTAATCCCATTGTTTTCGTAAAGGTGCAGCTTCTGGATCGGGTGGAATTAGTTCGGCAAATGCCGGGAATAATGCATTTATTTATTGAATTAATTTTCAAAAATCATACAATTTATCAACTAATTATGAATCTTACTAAAACTATCATGGGGTTTCCAATTAAAAAGAGTAACACTGACAAAAACTGATTTTTCTGTGGACAAACGGCCGGAGAATTATAGGTAAATCTATTAAAAACCTATTACGAACATATAATAACTTTCATGAATAACAATTTTCATGAGTAAATGGAACGGATCTTTTTGTATTATTTTTTTTCGGAAAACACTGGCTAGGACATTAGCAACAGATTGAAGCTTCGGGAACCATAAACATATTAACACTTACTTATTATTTCTAATCCCAAGTTACTTGCGACATTTCAAGACGACTTTGAATCACAAACAATTTCATATTTTATTTTTACATTTTTTTAATGGTGTGGAGGTTTTTGGCTTACGAGATCTACAATAAAATGATTAGATATGGGGCGTTGGAGGCCTACTGGAATTTCCTTGATTTCAGCTGAGGTCAATGGGGTAACCTCGCCGTTCACCATGTTTATTTTTGCCCGTGCTTCGTGTTGAACGCGAGGATTATGCGCATATATTCCAGAAAGAAATTCATTATTCTGCAATATTCCAAAGACATCACCACCGAATGTTGATAATACAATTTGCTCTTGGGTTGATATGGGCCTATAGTGACCCTTTCTTATAAGTATTCGAATTCGTTTATCCGTAGGAAATGTGTATCTTCGAAGTTCGTACAGCCGGTGCAGATTTGCGCATGGACGAAGACGAATAAATTGAAGTTGATCAAGTCTATATCCAAGTACGTCAAAACCCGGAACGGCAGGGGGCGAACTAGACCTGGCACGAAGAGGCGGTTCGGCAGCGCTAGAAGACTTGATAGGAGAATTCGGTCTGGTAGAAGGAAGAGGCCTGGCAGGAGAAACTTGTCGCGAAGACGAAGAAGAAGAAGAAAAAGTGGGTCCGTCACGAGAAACACCAGGAATCGGCGCACCATTTGGTAAACAGTCAAACTGTGAACTTAACTCTGCAATGAAAAACAGGGAATAAAGTTTTTTTTAAGTATCTTGATATATTACTAAATCCTATGGAAAAATTGCAAGGAAAGGCTTAGACCATTCTGGGAATATTTCTTGGGAAGGATATTAGGAATGTCAGTATCATGAGCTGGATAATTGTAAATTGGTCAATAGATTCACTTCACGTAATTTCATTAATAATAGCGAGTGGTTTACCTCATCAAAATACGTTGAGAAATTAAAATATTTTACATCAACTTTCTTCCCACTCTTTAGTACCAACGGAGGTATCAGCTCTCAAAATCTTAGAAATTTTAGGAAAATTGTGTGCAATAGAAATAGGTCGATAATTTTATGTCAGATCTGTCGCTACACTTAAAAACGGGATGGACTTTTGTTTCATTCCACTGTGATGGATAAATCCCACTCTTAAAAGCAATATTATAAATATATGTGAGCGGTTTAATTAACACTGTATATAATTCCTTAACGATTAAGCTAGGAGTCCTATCAATTCCAGCTGTCTGTGTGTTAGGTAATCTTTATATTGCATTTTCTACTTGTGTAGACGAAATTTTTACATTGTTCTCAAAGAGACTCCATCTATTATCAATAATATCCTCATCATCAATGTATATGCTTCCAAAGTACGCTGCAAATGCTCCCACATCCTCCCTCTCTTCACACAATTGAGAGCCCTCATACATCATGATCCCAGGAATCTTAGTCTAATTTTTTAATTCCAAGACTATGTTCGTTTTACTTCTCAGTTTGTCTGTGATTTTTGAATAAATCTGTAATGTTTTAGAAAACCAGACAGAGTAATGAATTACTGGAAGAACAGGTAAACTTCAGAGTAGAAATAGATTCACACACTTCCTTTAATATGACATACATCATATAAATATGTGTGTGCTACCTCCGAATCAGTTATATGAATCATCCTAATTAATTTCAGCTATATTCAACTGTAAACGCGTGTAGTCTCGTGTTTTGAATCAAAAGCCTCATATCTGAGAGGATACCTTGAGAAGAATCATTGTAGTTTATTATATTGAAATCTCCAGCGATAAAACATTTCACCTGACATAATAACCCGAGGAGTTAACCAATTAGTTCAAGCAGAAAATTTCAAATACAAACTGAAACCTCAGCGGAATTTATTTTAACATAATTGTACCCTCCTACTGAGAAATGGTAGCTGCTGAGAACTTTTAAAATTGAGGCCATCAATCTAAAGTCCAAGCTGCCACCCGTTCATATATGTTCCATCAAAATACATTAGCAAGCAAAATTTTCTCACCTACAACCACCAACAAGGCGGCAATAAAAAGCATCCTTCTAAAATCGAAAAGGCAGTCGTTCGAGCTACTTGTGACAAGCAAAGAGTATCGTTTGGAAGAGTCTTCCGGGGAAATTGTAAACGCGCCCATCGATTTGGTAACGTCGATCTCTCCAGTCAACCCTCACGGTTTGCTCCCTTAATTGAATTTGTGATTCCACAATGGTGTAATCACAAATATCGGGCTGATGTGTGAAATGTGTTTGTTTCCTTAATTAGGGCACTGCGAAGTCGCCGCCAGACGTTAATATGGCCCACAAATTCAGATCAATCATTTTCGTACCACTGAGGGCAAATTCTTTGATGAACCGCTTCAAAATAATCGGTAAACAGAAAGATTTGGCTAGCGCCAACGTAGAATCGCGAGGAGTGTCGGAAAGAATAAAGAGAAATTTATTAACATGAGAAGCGACAAGGACGAATCCCAGGACCTCTCTCTTTCTTTGGTTTCTGGAACAATATAGAATAGCCCATAGCAGGAACCATGACAGGGGTCAAGTCCAGGACCTCTCTATGACCGTCCACTAGACAAAGACACGATAAGAGCCCAAGACCTTTCTCGCTTCCTTGCCTAATGATAGTAGATAAGGAACAACAACTATTGGTGAGTACAAGTGTCGTTCTGATTTCTGTACCAATATCAGTCGCTATTGTGATTACACTATATGGAGTGATTCAATATGTGTATATGTAGGTATGTCTTCAATTAAGTTTATTTTTTACCACTTGGGTATTTTTTTTTACGAGGGAATGTGGAAAATGTGCTATCACACACCGAGAAGTAATCCGCACTTCTCGGTAGTGTCGGGATATTGATATCATCACTACAATGATCTGAATATATATGAATATACAAAGATCTTAATTTGACCATTATAGTGATGCTACCAACGACCGACTAAAAACCACCACCCTTTTCTTCTTGACAGGAATCCCCCCCGGGACCGCTTTCGCATTACTTCAGGGGGGTGCCATTACTTGCCTACTAGGGAATCTACTGGTTTCCTTTTCTTTGGCATCTTGTCCCAACCAGGATGTTCGCATCGTCCTCAGTATGTGCGTTGGTGCCGCACATCGGGCTCGTCGGCTTTCGACATCCTGGTTGGGGGTGTAGGTTGGACTGCCTCTGGCTCCTTGTAATTTCTTCCTATAGGAATATATTTCACTTCATAGTCTAGCCAAGATGTTACGCATCGTCCTCAGCAGCACGTCGATGCCGTGCAATGGGCTCGTCGGCCTTCCAACATCCTGATCTGGCATGGTTAAATCTGACTGGTTACTACTTCCTCCCCGCAGCTGCACACGTCGTCCTCATCAGCGAAACAAATGTCCCGCATCGGGCTCGTCGGCCTTTGGCTGTTTAGGGCTTGGGTAGTTTCCTTGCTGGCGTCCTCAGTCTCTGAGTTACCCTTCTTCTTTCTTCTTGCGTAGAATGGTTTCGACATAAGTGGAAACTCTGTTGCACCATTCCTCGCTTTGAAGCATCATCCCGACAATAGTGTCAGGCGTAATGTTCCCAATGTCACACTTAGGACTACTTACTTTTCCCCTCTTGTATCGGTAGTTACGAAAGTACCCATGTCCTGAGAGGAATTGCGTTAAGTGATAATTTGTTTCTCCGTGGTTCCTGCCTATCCAGGTGCTTACTTCTGGGATCAACCTTTCGGTCCATCTTCCTCGGTGATCATTGCTCCAGCGTTGTTGCCATCGTTCCATAGTGGCTGCTGTGGCTTCGCCTTTCGCTGTTGCTTTGGTCACGTCGGGTCCCCTGCGAAACACTTTCTTCTTCTCTTGGGCTAATAGGTCGATCGGTATCGTCCCCGCGATTACAAGAATTGCTGGTTCTGATACTGTACGATAAGAGCACGCGATTCTGAGCGCGCCTCTTTGTAACAAAAGTATTTGAATAGTTTGGCCTATTTATTCAATCCCGAAGTGTACCTTAAAAATTTAAATCAAATGTGCTACCCACTGATAATCTGGAGTAGCACCCTCGGATGAGCGTTAATGAATAAGTCCCCATAAAAGTAAAATTAAACAGAATCTCAGATTCTGGCAGTTTGTGTTTTGCTACGCGATCCAAGATCTTATTGAGAAATACTTCAGAATCAGAATTCACGTGAGTTTACGATTGATATTATTTGGACTAGAGCCTCATACGCGCGCTCCGCGCGCGACCAATTTATTTACATGTAATTATTTTATTTGGAAATGAAGTTGATAAAGTACCATAAAATTAATTTGTACTTCAATAGTTTTGATTTGTACACGGCTTCGCATGGATACCCTCTGACGATGCAAAATAAATAATTGTGCAACTCAAAACATTTTCATGCAACTTTGGAAAAAAAAACCTATAAAATGTCGGCGCGTACAAATCTTCATAGAAAT
>CAKNXH010001853.1:0-50688 GCA_932178445.1 Andricus quercusramuli | reverse complement strand
ATTTCGAGATAATTCGAGAGATTTCGAGATATTTCGATAGATTTCGATAGATTTCGAGATTTTTTCTGGAGGAGATTTATTAAATAGGATACATACTCCTCTCAATAATAGGATATTGCCAAACCTGTAATGTTTTGAAATAATAAGATGCACTTTTCAGACTTTCTCGGCGAAAAAGGCTTCGGCAAATACATTCACACTTTCTGAAATTCGGACTTCGTACGAATTATTATTTTCTGGAAGCTTAGAAACATTATTGGAATTATAGATATATTTTAATTTTATATTCACCAATAGAAAAAAGGATGACCGTCAAATCCACATTTTTCGCAGTTAAAAAAACTGATTATTGCGTTAATTTAAGAGACTCAAGAGTTATGTAAGAGATAATAATCGGCTTCAAGCTTATCGTTCGTAGATAGTCATATTTATATTTCATTAGTCAGCTGAATTAAAGAAGTTTGGTTACATCGCCCGAGGTTGTTTTGAGAAAATAAGGCGGTTTTTTTAATATCGCTACGTTTGAAGACAAAAAAATGTTATGGAAAATAAATTTATTCAGGGAGAATCATTTGGGAAGGATCTTGGAAGAGTTTTGTTTAGTATGTTTTTGTACAGAATGTAATCCGCTTTTATACACAATTGCAATGGAATCCTGGTTCCCAATAAGAAGGATCTCTCAATTCGTCAAATTCTCAGAATTCTTTAAATCCTCTGAATTCCTTAAATTTGCAGCATTCCTTAAATTCTTTGAATTCCAAAAATTCTGCGAATTCCCTCAATTTAAAAAAATATATATGTGATATAAATTGTTTCCTTGTGTGAAATCAGATGTTGTACAATTTACATACATTCTTGCGCATTCTTCAATAATTATTTATTCAAATTCCAAGAATTGTTTTTAATTCCAATTTTGAATTGCGCGCCAACATTTGCATCACTGCTTTTAATCCGACTTATCCACTTCCAATCCACTTGCGATCCGAGAAATCCACGTGTAATTCGAAGTAATTCGGATTTGAAAATCCGTCTTTTTCGGTACAAACTTAATCTTCTTTGTAGCCAATTCGTGATTCTGTTTGAAAACTCAACTATTTTTCAAAAATTATTCTACATTTGTAGAAAATTTGTTGAATTGAAATTGAAATTTAAAAAACAGTTGAAAATTTAACTGCATTGTAGAAAATTTGTATTTTTTGCTAAAAAATGCACTAATTTGGTGAAAATTTAACTATTTTGTCGAAAGTTAGACTTTTTTGTTAAAAATTCACTTTTGCAGTTGAAGATTGAACATTTCAGTTAAAAATTGAATTCTTTGGTTAAAAGTTTCAATATTTTCTTGAAAGTTCGTTTTCTTTTGGTTATTAATTAATTTTTTTCACTAAAAATTAATGTATGTTGTGAAAAAAAATTATTTTCTGATAGAAATCTAATTCCCTCACTTTAAAATTTATATAATATGATGAAAATTCTTCATATCGGTTGAAAATTAATCTGCTAAAGTTGAAGATTTGAGTATTATACTAAAAATTCAACTTTTTTGGTTAAACTCAAATGTTATTTATTTGAATTAAAATCTTTACTAGTTGGATAATCAGCTATTTTATTTTCTTTGAGAATTCCTCTTTTATGGTTGAAACTTCAACTGCTTCGTTAAAAATTAATTTTTTCGATTAAAAATTGAATTATTAAATTCTTGTTTAAAAATACACATTTTTAAGGTTAAAATTATACTATTTGAATGAAAAATAACTTTTCTGTTAAAAAATCATATTTCCGGCTTGAAGATTCAACAGTTTTCTAGAGAATTCGCCTTTTTAGTTTGCAAATTCAACAATTTGCTTCACATTTCTTTCTTTCCCTTGACTAAAAAATCTTTCGTATTAGAAATATTATTTTTTCAAACAAAAAAATGTCATTGTTTGGTTACAAGTGAATTTGTTTGGTTAAGGATTTAACTATTTTGTTAAAAATTCGCCTTTTTCGATTGAATTGATCTGTTTTTAATGAAATATGAAAATATTTTTTTGGTTGAGCTATAAACTGTCAGATTTCTGGTTGAGAATTTATATTTTTAAATAAAGTCTTCAAATTTTTATCGTTGAAGTTTCAACATTGAAAAAAATTCAACTGCTCAATTCAAAGTTCAATTTTCTTCTGGAAAATTCAACTGTTTTGTTGAAAATTTAAAAGTTTTGTTGAAGATTTTTTTTGTTAAGGAACTCGTCCCTTGAAAACGTAACCATTTGGTTAACTATTTTGGTTGTTAATGTCGAAAATTCAACGAAATGGTTATGAATTCAACTATTTTGGTTAAAGTATGTCGTTTTCCGTAGAAAATTGATCCACTTAGTTTAAACTATTCCGTTGAAAGTTGATTTATTTGGTTAAAAATTCATCTTTTTGGGTAGAAAATTCAATTGTCGTCTGAAAAATTGGTCGTTTTGGCTTAAAAATTTGACTATTTGTAGAAAAATCAACTTTCTGTGGATGAATTTAATTATTTTTTTTTTGCAAATTCGAGCTTTTGATTATTATACCATTAAGCCGTTTCCCTTTCGGCGAGCCTGTAGGGGTAGGCGTGACACTACCCGATGCGGGTAGTATTTCTAGGTGGATAGTTTCTTGTAGTAAATAACTACATTGATTCCTAGAAAACTTATCAATCTTTTTAAATTCCTTGAAATCTTACAATTTCTTTTCAAATCATTTCAGTTCTTAAAATTATAGAAACATTTTTTTTCAGAGACCTGTTCTTTGGCACAACAGGATGTAAATATACATATGTAAGTAGATTTGGACGATTTTAGTCAGCCATCACCACAGTGGTGGGGGGGGGGGGGATTACTTTTTTATTTCAAAAAAGCTTACAGCCGACAAATCTTGACCAATGTGAACATAAAAGGTTTGAAGAAGAAAAAAACTGATAAAATTTTCCAGAGTTGGTCCCAATTTTTGATTGAGTTTTTCAATTTTTTTACAAATCAGCAAATCAGACAAAAACAATTGCCATTTTTCATATTTGACGAGAAACATCAATATTCGTTGCACCATTTGGTAAACAGTCAAACTGTGAACTCAACTCTGCAAGAAGACACAGGGGATAACATTAATTCAAGTATTTTGATATATCCTTAAATCCTGCGGAAAAATTGCAAGGAAAGGCTGAGGACATTGAGGGAATATTTTTTGGGAAGAATCCTAGGAGAGTTTTGTTTGATATGCTTCTTTACTTTGGGTAGCCCTTGTATTTACAGTATTTATTTCGCGTTCATCTCCTTACTTGGTACAAATTTGATTGCAACTGCAGTGCATTTAGTCATCATAGAGCTAAGAAAATCATACGATTCAGTGTGAGTTTTGTATACAATAAATCAGTCATCATCATGCGCTGGACAATTCTAAATTGGTCAATAGAGTCAGGCCATCTAATTTAATTGATAATAGCCAGTGGCTCACCTTATCAAAATCCTTCGAGAAATTTAAATAAGTTACATCAACTTGCTCCAAACTCTTGAGCGCTAACCGAGGTATCAGCTCTCAAAGTCTATGTTCAAACTTCTCCCTGGATCAATCTGTAGGAACTTTTATGCATATACTAAAAAAATGTCTGATCATCTTTAGACATTTTCTAAATAATTTTACAAACTTCTTTGCGAGTAACACAGAAGGCGATTTTTCGTTTTACTTTTCAGTTTGTCTTTGATTTTTAAATAATAATGATGGAAGAAGAGGTAACATAATTTGTTTGCAGTTAGGAAAAAAACTGATCATTGGGTTATGAAGAACTTAGTTAACAGTGTACATAACTAGTGATTATTTTAGTGCCTCGTTAAGTTGTATAATATACATGTACTACAGTCATTATTTGATAAATAATAATCAACATTAGGTTTGTCCTTCGTAGATAATTATATTTATATTTCATAAATCAGCCTAATTAAATAATCTCGGTTAGATCAACCGAGGCTATATTGGGAAAATAAAGCGACTTTTCGAATAGCGCTACGTTTAAAGACGAAAAAAATTATGGAAAATAGATTTGTTCGGAATATCATTTAGGAAGTATCTTAGAAGAGTGCAAAATTGCAGAATTGCTGTATGCAACATTACAGGATTGCTGGGTACGATATAACTAAATTGCTGTATGTTTCTTGTTCGCTGCTTGCACAGGTCGTTTAATTTTTCATATGAATAATACAAAAATGAAAAATCCTCAAGATTTTACAGTTTTATAATCTAGGGATATTTTGAGAAAAAAAGAACTCTCACCTGTTGGTGCAAAATCGGAATTAGTTGCTCGTCTACAAGAGAATGGCCCACCGGGACCATGGATGGAAGACATTTCAGATGTTGAGGTTATCTCAACAGAAGTAGACATTCATAGAGAAAAGAAAACCACCTCAAATTTGTCTAAAAACAAATGACATAGAAGAAGCTCAAGAATGCTGAGAGTATTTTCTGGTTCTAACCGCAACTTTTCAACAACCTGCTACGTAGGAACTTAACGATAATTTTGCTAAAATGCTTCTCGGTCCTAAATTGGAAGGGAATGCTTTGGTCTGCTTGAAGACATGGGAAAAATGTTTGATCACCGACCCAGTAAATTGGAATGACGAAGAATTTTCGAGGCAAGAAAGTGGCATAGTTGTGAAGAATTTAGTACTTATTACCACAACAAAGTGATTCTTGGAAATCAGGTTCCAGTGGAAATGGATGAACTATTCGATTATTTAATTGACGGTATTCCTGATGTGCAACTTCAAAATCAAGCTGAATTCTAATATTTTACATCTGTATCTGACCTTTTGGAAGCTTTCAACGAAATCTCTTTGAAACCAGATTAATTCATAATTCATACAAAAAGTCACTCAAAAGCAGCTGAGTCTTCCAACATCTTTTCAAGAAAACAACTGAAGAACGGAGGACAGAAGAAATTCCTGAAATGCTAAAACTGTCATAAACGATGATACACGTCGAAGGAATGTCATAAAACAAAGAAAAGTATCTGCTATACCTGTAACGAAGATGAAAAAGTCGCCAAAGACTGCCTAAAGAGAAAAACTTTGATCAACAGTGTGGACGAAGTAGCTCATTTAGAAGATCCTTTTTATAAAAATGTTGTTATCAGTATGGTTGACAGCAAAAATACAAATAAATTAAACTGTATGTTGGATAGTGGTAGCGCTGATTCGGATAAATATGCTGGAATTAATAATTCTAATTTGATTGTGAAGGAGAAAATTAAGGTCCAAATTACAACTTGATGGAGTTATGAAAGGAAATTTATTACTTGTTGTGCCAGATGATACAATGAAATCTTCTCTAGTTCTTGGTCGAGACTCATTTAGACGATTCGGTCTAACAGTAGCAAAAGTAAACAAAAATCGAGAAAGAAGTTCCAGATTCATTTGATTCAGACTTATCGCATGAATTACAAATGAAATTTGCTGAACAATTTGAGCGGAATTACTTGGAGTCTGAGCGACCAGATGTAAATCTTGACTTGTCACTTCTTTTTCAAAATAAACATCAATTCAAAAAAGTGTATTTTCGGATGTATTCTGCTTTAAAAAAAGTATTTTTGGTAGAAAATTAAACTTATTGCTCGATAATTCAAGTATTTGATTGAAAAATAATTTATTTTTTTGGATTGCAAATTCTACTATATTTTAAAGAATTCGCCTCCTTGGCTTGAAAATTTAACAATTTCGTTGAAGATGCGACTGTTTTTGGTTGAAGTTTAATCTTGTTGTTTAAAAATTCACGCATTTAGTTGAAAACTCAACTACTTGGTTTAGAATCAAACTATTTTTCTACAAGTATGTCTTTTTGTAGAAAATTAATCCTCTGAGTTTTGATTACTAGGTTGAAAATTTATTTATTTTGTTGATAATTTGTCTTCTTGGCTTGAAAATTCGACTATTTGTAAAAAATAAACTTTTTGTAGTGAAATTTCACTCTTTTCCTTTTGAAAACTCGAACATTCGATTGATTGTTAAAATATTTCAGGAATCCATCAAATCTGTTGAGATCTTCTCAAAATTCATGAAAAACTCGTCAATCTTTTTAAATTCCTTGAAATCTGACAATTACTTTTGAAACCATTCTTAAAAAGATTTGTAAGAGGCGACAGTAATTATAAATTCAGTTACAAAAAATATTATTAAATAATCTGTCTTCATGAAAAATATATTTTTTTTTGATAAGCCAAAACTGATAATATTATTTTAATTCTTAAATTATAGAATACTATTCCTCCCAGAGACCTGGTTTCTCGCACAACAGGGTATACAGTAAATTTCCCCCTATTATAATGGCCTTGAAATTTTAAAATTCGTGTACTGGAGATTGTAATTTGCATCTAAAGTGATTAATTCTGCAAAACAGGATATACAGTAAAGTTCCCCCTATTTTAAAGGCCTGGGAACGTAAACGACCAATTATTTTAAGGCTTGAGGGACCCCCACCTCTACCGCGATTCGTCAGATTATTTTTGTCAAGCGACGTTCATTGGCTGCCTTGGCCTTGTTTTGATGCGCCCCTGTAAGCATCTTTTTCAACTGTGCGTGTACCGGAAAGCGCACTTAGATTTGTAATCATTAAATACTGCTAATAATAATACAGACACGTACACCCGACATTCCTGGTACTGCTGGCTCACGCAGTTTCTCAGCTCAAGGGCGAGAGACGGTTGCGATTCTTGCATGAAAAACATCAGCAGCATAGGGACAAAGGCGCAGTACGCGGGTACGCACATGCAGAGATTGCACAATATTATGCATTCAAAAAAAAATAAATAAATAAATAAATTCATTATGCATTCCAGTTGGAAACGATTCAAAGGGTCCCGATTTTCGCAGTTGGAAAAGACGCGATCCGTTAGCTTGTCAGTGTTTTTCAAGTGCTTTTGTTGACGTACGACGTGAAAAATATAACAAAATATAACACAAAAAGTGAGTTTTGCAGCATGACGTCGCAATGATTATAGGATAGGTGGAAGCGTCAGCTGTCAGGAAGGTTAATGCATGGTTATGCAACTGCATACGTTTTTTTAGAGAAAATCTTCGAACATATAATAACTTTCCTCAAAAACTATTTTCGTGAGTGAATGAAATGGAACTTTTTTTCTTATTTTTTTTTTCTGAAAAGACAGGCTAGGGCATTGACGAAACATTAAAGCCTTCGAACCACAATATATTAACACTTTGTTATCATTTTTAAACACATGTTACTTCTGGAATTTTAAGACGACTTCAGATCACAATTTCATGTTTTATTTCTACATTTTTTAATGGTGTGGAGGGTTGTGGTTTACAAGATCTACTATAAAATGAAAGAAGATGGGGCGCTTGATGCCTACTGGAATTTCCATGATTTCAGCTGAAGTCAATGGGGTAACCGTGCCACTCACCATGTTTATTTTTGCCCGTGCTTCATGTTTAACTCGAGAATTATATGCATATATTCCAGTAAGAAATGTGTTATTCTCCAAAATTGCAAGGACATCACCACCGAATGTTGATAATACAATTTGTTCTCGAGTTGATATGGGCCTATAGTGACCCTTTCTTATAAGTATTCGAATTCGTTTATCCGCAGGAAACGTGTATCTTCGAAGTTCGTACACCCGGTGCAGATTAGCACATGGACGAAGACGAATAAATTGAAGTTGGTCAAGTCTATATCCAAGTACGTGAGAAACCGAAAAGGCAGTGGGCGACCTAGACCTGACACGAAGAGGCGGCTCAGCAGCGGTAGAAGGCCTGACAGGAGAATTACGTCTGGCAGAAGGAAAAGATCTGGCAGGAGAAACTTGTCGCAAAGAAGAAGAAGGAGAAGGAGAGGGTCCGCCGCGTGAAACTCCAGGAATTGGTGCGCCATTTGGTAAACAGTCAAACTGTGAACTTAACTCTGCAAGAAAAGACAGGGAGTAACATTAGTTCAAGTATTTTTATATATATTCTGAAATCCTGCCAAAAAATTGCAAGGACGGCTCATCAAAATCCGTTAAGAAATTGAAATATGTTACACCAACTTGCACCCCACTCTTCAGCGCTAATCCGAGGTATCAGCTCTCAAAATCTCAGAAATTTAAAAAAAGTTGGATACAATAGAAATAGGCCGATAATTTTATGTCAGATCTATCGCCGCCCTTAATAACAGGGCAGACTTTGTTTGTATTGCACTGTGATGGATAAATCCCACTCTTAAAAGCAATATTATAAATATATGTGAACGATTCAATTAAGAATGTATCTCAGTCCTTAGAAAAAAAGCTAGATGTCCTATCAATTCCAGCTCTCTTTTTATTGGGTAATCTTTTTACTGCATTTTTTGCTTGTGTAGACGGAATTTATACATTTTTCTCAAAGAGATAACATCCATTATCAATAATATCCTCATCATCGACATACATGCTTCCAAAGTACGCTGTGAATGCTGCCACAACCTGCACAATCACAATCTTAGTCTAATTTTTTTAATTTCAAGGCTATGCTTGTTTTACTTCCCAGTTTGTCTTTGATTTTTAAACGAATTTTTAATGTATCAGAAAACAAGATAGAGTAATAAATTACTGAAAGAACGGGTGAACTTCAGAGTAGAAATAGATTCACACATTTCCTTTAATATCACATACATCATACGAATATTTGTATGCTACCTCCGCATCACTTATATGAACCATCCCAATTAATTTGAGCTATGTTCAACCATAAACGCATTTAGTCTCGTGTTTTAAATTTAAAAAAAAAACTTATATCTGAGAGGATACCTTGAGAACAATCATTGTAGTTTCTTATATTAAAATCTCCAGCAATAATATAATTCACTTGTTAGAATGGTTCGAGGTTTTAAATATATATCCATATATTTTTGGACAGGAGGATAGGACTCCTAATATAAGAAGGAAATAAGAATGAGAGAAGTTACTACGATTGTAAAAGAATGAGAGATAAAGGAAATGACAAAAAACGCAAACGTCGTTCTGATTTTTGTACCAATATCAACCGCTATTGTGATTACACTATATGACGTGACTAAATATGTGTATATGCGGGTGTGAATTCAATTGAGTTTATTTTTTACCACTTGGAGGTTGCAAGAGTATAAGGTTTTGTTTACAAAGACATGTGAGTAGTTTGGCCCATTTATTTAACCTCGAAGTGTACCTTAAAAATTTAAATCAAATGTGCTAACCACTGATAACCTGAAGTAGCACCCTCGGATGAGCGTTAATTAATAAGTCCCCACAAAAGTAAAGTTAAACAGAATCTCAGATTCTGGCAGTTTGTGTTTTGCTACGCGATCCCAGATTTTATTGAGAAATACTTCAGAATCAGAATTCACGTAAGTTTACGATTGACACTCAAGAATAATTACTTGGTTGTAACATTCACAGTTCTTGAGATCATTCTTAATGTTCAAAGGAAATATAAACTTTGTGCGAACTAATATCCTTCTGAATATTATTTGGATACATACTCCTCTCAATAACAGAATATTGTCAAACGTGTAATGTTCCAAAATAATAAGATGCACTTTTCAGACTTTCTCGAGAAAAGAGGCTTCGGAAAATACATTCAGACTTTCTGAAATTCGGACTTCGTACAAATTGTTATTTGCTGAAAGCTTTAGAACGATACTGAAATTATAGATATATTTTAGTTTTATATTCACCAATAGAATAAAGGATGACCGTCAAGGTATAGAGCAGAGCATAAGGGATCCTCATTTTTCGCAGTTAAAAAAACTGATTATTGCGTTAGTCTAAGAGATTCAAGAGTTATGTAAGAGATAATAATCGGCTTCAAGCTTATCATTCGTAGATAGTCATATTTATATTTCATTAACCAGCTCAATTAAAGAAGTTTGGTTACATCACCCGAGGTTATTAGGAGAAAATAAGGCGATTTTTTTGAATATCGCTACGTTTGAAGACAAAAAATGTTATGTTATTTTAAAGTCCCTAAAATATCTGAGAATTACTTGTAATCCAAAGTAATCCACTCGTAGTCCGCAGTAATTCAAGTAATTTGGAGTAACCCCAGTAGTTTGAAGTATTTGTGATTAATCCCAGAAATCGGAAGTAACTAATCTGTAAAGTGAAGTAATCCACTTATAATCCAGGGTAATTCGAGTAATTCGGTATAATCCTAGTATCATGAAGTATTTAGCTTGTGAGTTAAAGTAATCCATTTGTAATCCAAAGAAATTCACTTTTAATTCATGTAATTCAGGGTTGTCCCAGAGTTCTGAAGTAACTCATTTGTGAGCCGGAGTAATCCACTTGCAATCCAAAGTAAACCACTTTTAGTCGTCAGTGATTCAAATATTTCGGAGTAACCCAAGTTTTTTGAAGGAACGTACTTCTTACACGGAGTAATCCACTCGTTCTCCAAAGTAATTCAATTAATTCGGGGTCACCCCAGTATTATCAAGCAACTAACTTTTAATCTGGAGTAATGCAGTTGTAATCCAAAGTAATCCACTTATAATCCAAATGATTTAGAGTTTTCCCAGCATTTTGAAGTGAGTTACTTGTAAGATCTAGTCATCCACTATTAATCAGTGATGCGAATGTTGGCGCCTTTTGCTACTACGCTTGCGTTCGGGCCGCACACTGGTTGGTCGCAGTTGACGCGAAATTCAAAATTGGAATTGAAGACAATTCTTGTAATTTAAATAAATAATTATTGCAAAATGCACAACAATGTGTATAAATTATACAACTTCTGATTTTAGACTTCTAAAATTGAATTTTTTGTGAAAAATAGGTAATTCTTCGGAAGTCAAAGAAAATAAATTGTTATTTAAAAAATATATGTAATATAAATTGTTTTCTTGCTTAAAATCAGAAGTTGTACAATTTATATACATTCTTGTGCATTCTTCAATAATTATATATTCAAATTCCAAGAATTGTTTTTAATTCCAATTTTGAATTGCGCACCAACATTGGCATCACTACTTTCAATCTGAATTATCCACTTGTAATCCAGGGTAACTCACTTGTAATCTGGCGTGATGCACTTCAAATCCATGAGATTACAGTTATAATCTAGGGTGATCCAGTTACGATCCGGCATATTCCACTTGCAATCCGAGAAATCCACGTGTAATTCGGAGTAATTCGGATTTGAAAATCCGTATTTTTCAGTACGAACTTAATCTTCTTTGTAGCAAATTCATGATTCTATTTGAAAACTCAACTATGTTTTAAAAATTATTCTACATTTGTAGAAAATTTAACAATTGAAAATTTATTGAATTGAAATTGAAATTTGAAAAACAGTTGAAAATTGAACCATATTGTTCAAAATTCGTTTTTTAGTGGCTGAAAATGAACTGTTCTAATTGAAATTTAGCTATTACATTCTTAGTGAAAACTATTCTTTTTTTGTACAAAATTAAACTTGTTTGGTTTCGGCTCGTCTCTAATAGAGGGCACCACTTGAGGGCCGTCGAGGTCCCTCTCATCGACTGTTGCGCGAAGTTGCTCGAAGGACCACATGTTTCTTTATGTGCTGGAAGGAGGGGGGTGACGGGAGCTCAAGAAGCAATAGGCGCCAAATGTTGTTCAGATCTTGGTTTATTCGGTAGAACCGCACTACACCACACTACACCACAACACTCGTACCGGTCGACGGCACGTCCGCGTTGGATGACACACGTTGAATAACTACACTGAACTGCACGGCCGATGGCTACCGCGTAGCCACATACGCGCCGACACGCGTCCGCTCGGGGCGAAGCAGGAAGAGTAACTGGGGGGAGTAGACGCGCAACAGTCGATGAGAGGGACCTCGACGTTCCTTAAGTGGCGCCCTCTATTGGAGACGAGCCGAAACCAAATATACCGCCCGCCTCGTTTCTTGAACGATTATCTGATAGCCGCCCGCCGTAAGGTCGGATTTCCATGCTCAGATTCGACTGAAGTCGCTGATGACGCCGCTTCGCGTTTAACAACGCTCGCTCATTTATTCTGACTTGACGGTCAATTACAATCTTCAACCTTGTGTCTCGTAGTAGTAGTATTCGTATTATTTAGTTTCGCATTAGAGTGAAGGGCGCGATCCAACCGCAAGGATCAATCAATTTAGCAGGGGTGTCGAAAATGGTGCGCTTGGTCAAACTATGCGAATCAATTTCGGGGGGAGTCAGATGAACCCAATCATTCTGCGGATCCCAGCAAACGCCGAGCTCGTTGGTGATGCCATCACTGCAAAGTTGAAGTCAGGTCGGGCGAAGACGTTCTTGTTCTGGCAAATCGGCTAGTAGCTCCGGTCGATTGGCCATCCATTTATGGAGAGCAAATCCGCCGATAAATTGCTCCTGTAGTTGCCTCGCTTCTCGAAGGCCATTGCATTCCGTCAATAGGTCGTCGACAACGCGATCTTTTGAAAAGAATTCGGGCAGGAGTCAGAGCCGACTGTCGGTAGTGTACGACTTGGTTATTCTCACGGGCACTCATTATAGTGCGTTGCAGATCGATGTGTTGTTCGTTCACCGGAATCTGCCGATGCGTCAGGCAGGAATCAGCGCCGCAATCACATTTGTGTCGTCTCCATCGAATTAGTACGTGGTTTGAATTGATTCACAATTTGGGCCCAGTGTGAAGCATGTCATTGAGACTGTAGCCAGTAGACGTAGGTCTTGATGCATCAAAGATTACTTCCCGGCGGCGATGATGATCTCCCCGTTGCCATGCTCCATGATGTGGTATGTAGTAAGTGGGGCGAGCGTTCGCGCACCGCTCGGTCTGCAGGAACAAAGGGCAAACGTCGGCTCCATGGTAGAAGATCGACAGCTCAAAAATGACGGAACCGTGTGTCGACGAGATTCAGTCCTTGCCATTTGTTGTCGTCCTTGGAACTGTTGAGCAGGCAATGATTGTTGAAGAGAAATCTGTCAAGACAAGTGCCCCTGAGAACTAATTTGCTGAGATTTTGCTGAGTCATCGGTGGACTAGTCATGAGTTGTTCTTGTTGTGAGGCGAGAAGCTGCTGCTGAGTCGTCAACTGAATCTGAGTGATCTAGGAGTTAATCTGTTGAGGCGACGCCCTCAGCGTCTGCTGCTGAATTTGATGTTGATTCCGAAGAGTGAAATTCTGCGACTGCTGCTGACCTATCCGGACATCAATCTTTTGGTTGACCTGCTGATTCACCTGTTGGTTGATCTGGCTAGACTGTTGATTCATCTGGTTAGACTGTCGATTCAGCCGATTAGTCTGTTGATTCATCTGCTCTGCAGCTCCTGCATCTGATTCTGCAGGGGACTCTTCATCTGCATAATATTATCAGCCGAGGGCCCAGTTATAAAACCTCCAGTTGTCGTCTAAGCTTGTTGAGGGGTGGCTGAATGAGCAGCCATCGTTGTATTTGTTGTTCCATCCTGCGTGGACACGACGGTGTGTTGTCCATTGGCCCACTGCTATTGTTGTTTGGCTGACTGCTGCTTGCCCTACGTCGATGCTGGTAGATTTGAGTGCGTGCGTTGATGGAAGTCTCCAATAGCTGGAGGCGTCCAGTCGGCTGCGGGCTTGTCCAGGATTGTGGCGGCACATCATCGCTAAACGTCACTCAGCTCAACAATTGATGAAGCATTGATAGTGGGGTCGAACCCCGCCCGCTTAATGCGCCATAATCAATGAACAAAAGGAAGAAAAGCTGTGAAATATGTGCAACGCGTGTGTGCCTGCATAGAAGTATCAAAATGGTTAGTTCCCAACAAAGAAATAGTATACAACTACGAACATGACCCGAAATGTGATATACCAAATCGAGAATAAAACATCTACATAAACTTGACCATGAAGAATGAAATGTGTAATAATACAACAATATACAATATGCATACACCTACATAACACTTGTAATATATATAGACCACACCAATTCCACAATAAAATGTCTCGATAGTAGCACTATAATTTCTTTAAGAAAGAAAGAGATAGAGACATGCATAGGAGAATTCTCGATCGAAACCAAACCAAAGAAAGAATATCCAATCATGAATATGAATAGATAGGGGAAAGTTGCCTAAGACGAACCCCCTTCCATATTTTCCAAAAATTTTTGATTTTAAGGAACTTTAGAAGCAAAAGCGATTATTGGCATCATAGTTTGATGTTTTCTTTACAAAGTCCACACACTTCAAAGTTCAAAAAATGCTTAAAAGGCGACGAACTTCGCTGTTGAAAAAAATATGTATTTTTCTTGTCTTATGCAACCCGGTATCCTAAGACGGGCCCCTTTTTGAAATAAGAAAACCTATGTAATTAAACACAATTATAAAATGTTGAATATTATTCATCTCAGATCCAAAATTTACTGATATAAATCGAAAAAGCCACATATTTTAAAAATTTTCTCATTCATGATGTAAAAGCAATAAAAAGGTTAGGTCATTACCATCGGGACTATAGGAAATTCACAAGGAAAGCAGATTTCGCTTTTACCTACATTTCTCTAGCCTAACCGGGGCTCGTCTTAGGAATTTCGTATGATCACAATTTTTTTAAATATTTTCATTAAACAGCATAAGAATTAATCAAACGTAAGTGTCAGTTGCAAAGTTTACAAAATTATCTATCAAACAAAAACATAGCTTACTCCTTCAAATCATTAGAAGTTATTAAATCACAACTTCTAAAACAGGTAAAAGTTCGTTCTCTAGCGTAAGAAAATGTTTCCTTTCTGTTTTTGTTAATTTACTTCCAGTGCAGGAAAAACACCTTCAAAATAACTAGTATTTTGTTGAACACGTATTCGCATGCGTGAGTGATGACTATAATGCTTTCGTACCAAAATATTAAGGGTGTCCCGTTTTAGGAGGGGGCTCGTCCTAGGCAACTTTCCCCTACATGATATGTCAAGCATAGAAATGAACATCCACGAAAAACTATCCATGAGATGAAAGTACATAATGAGATGGCAATATACAACCTATATGGAACATATATATACACACATACCCCTACAATGCACACATCCAATAATAAAAGCTCTAAATAGTAGAATTATAATTTCTTTAAGAAGGAAGGAAATATAGGTGTGCGTAGAAGAATTCTCGACCGTGCGTGATCTCGAATTTTGAGAGAGAGAGAGAGAGAGAGAGAGAGGCATGTGTAGGAGGAGTCTCGACCTTGTGTGATCGACAACCTTGACTGTTTCTCCCACCCGCTCTCACGTCCATTGTTTCTCAGGGGAGACTACTCGATCATGAGATGAGATAGCGCTCGACGGTGCGTGGGAGACTGCTGAGAGAGAGAGAGAGAGAGAGAGGCATGTGTAGGAGGATTCTCGACCGTATGTGATCGACAACCTCGACTGCTTCTCCCACACGCTCTCACGTCCATTGATTATCATGAGATGCGTGTAATGACACTTACATGGCGAAGACTTACATGTCGACTTACGCTTGATGACTCCTGGGATCCGCTTCCAATGTCGGCTGGCCGAGTTGCTCAAGCGGAAGCACGTCGGGCTTGCAGTCGGAAAGCCGCAGGCTCGATGCACGTTGACTACACCTTATGACTCCTGGTCTCTGCTTCCAATGTTCACTGGCCTTTGCTGCTCTCGACGCCACGATCACCTCCCCGAATCCGAATCCGGCTCGAAGGGACGACAAGAGGGACCTCGACGGCCCTCAAGTGGCTCCCTCTATTGGAGACGAGCCGAAACCAAACAAAACTCATCATGCTAAAATTCAACTATTTGGTTGTTAAGTAATTTTGTTGTTGAAAATTCCGCTGTTTTGTAGAAAATTCTTATTTTTTGCTCAAAAATTCACTAATTTGGTAAAAAAATGTACTATTTTGTCGAAAGTTAAACTCTTTTGTTGAAAATTCACTTTTTTAGTTGAAGATTAAACATTTCAGTTAAAAATTGAATTCCTTGGTTAAAAGTTTCAATATTTTCTTGAAAATTCGTTTTCTTTTGGTTATTAATTAATTTTTTCAATAAAAATTAATGTATGTTGTTAAAAAAATTATTTTCTGATAGAAAACTAATTCTCTTAGTTTGAAATTTAACTATTCGAGTGAAAATTTATATATTATGATAACAATTCTTCATTTCAGTTGAAAATTAATTCATTACAGTTGAAGATTCAAGTATTATACTAAAAATTCACCTTTTTTGATTAAATTCAACTGTTTTTTATTTAAATTAAAATCTTCAGTAGTTAGAAAATTAACTATTGAATTTTCTTTGAGAATTCCTCTTTTTTGGTTGAAAATTCAACTACTTCGTTAAAAATTCGCCTTTTTTGATTGAATTGATCTGTTTTTGATGCAATATGAAAATATTTTGTTGGTTGAGCTATGGACTGTCACATTTTTGGTTGAGAATGTATATTTTTAGTTAAATTCTTCAAATTTATATTGTTGAAGATCCAACATTAGAAAAAATTCAACGACTTTATTGAAAATTTAATTATCTTCTGGAAAATTCAACTATTTTCTTGAAAATTTAAAGTTTTGTTGAAGATTTTTTTTCTTATCGTAAATTCATTCATTTGGATTATAAATCAACTGCCTTTTAAAGAATTCGTCCCTTGGGCTTGATAATTCAGCAATTTTTTAAAGATTGCAACGGTTTTTGGTTGAAGTTTAATGTCTTTGTTTCAAAATTCACCCATTTAGTTGAAAATTTAACCATTTGGTTAAATATTTTGGTTGTTAATGTCGAAAATTCAACGAACCCTAAAATCTGTTAAGATCATCTTAAAATTCCTGGAATTTATTAAATTTATTGAAATCTTAGAATTTCTTTTGAAATTATTTTTGAAAAGATTTATAAGAGGCGACAGTAGGGACAAATTTAGTTACAAGAAATAGTGATCAAATCATTTGTTTTCGTAAGTTGTAATCTGCTTCTATAAAGAATAATGTTTTTTTTTTCATAAGACATTACTGATAATATCATTTCAATTTTAAAAATTATAGAAACCTTTTTTTTCCAGATACCTGTTTTTTGGCACAACAGGATATACATATACATATGTAAGTAGATTCGGACGACTTTAATCAGCCATCTCCACAGTGGGGGGAAAATTACTTTTTTATTTCAACACAGCTCACAGCCGGCAAATCTTGACCAATTTGGACATAAAAAATTGGAAGAAGAAAAAAGCTGATAAAGTTTCGCAAGAGGTATTGATCCCGATTTTTGATTGAGTTTTTTAATTTTTTTATAAATCAACAAATCTGACAAAAACAATTGCCATTTTTCATCTTTAACGTTCCCGGTGCGCGTGAATAATTAAAAATGTTTGCAATCGACTTTATTTTATGGAGCTACATAAGTTGAAGATGTTTTTCTATTATATAATGAATGAAATTTTCTTTACAAATTATTTTTGGATGATTCTTGTTAATATTGAAAACAAATTCAATAAAAAAATGCATCATTCGGGCATTTTTTGACAGAAGAATTTGTTAATTTTTCAATTCCAGTGCTTCTAGATACAATCTTTTATTAATTCCATTCTTTTCATCAGGGTGCAGCTTCAGGATAGAGTAGAATTATCTTTCTGCTACATTTATGATATTCGAAAAAAAATTTTCCGTCGACAAATGCCCGAATAACGCATTTGTTCATCAAATTTATTTTTCAGAAATCATACCATTTATCAATTAATTATGAATGTTATTAAAATTTTGATGATGTTCCCAATTGAAAGAAATAACATTGACAAAAAATAATTTTTCTCTCGACAAATGCCCGGAAAATTATTATATGTAAATCTATTATAAACCCATTACAAATATATATTAACTTTTCTTCAAGAGTAAATGAAACGGAACTTCCTTAATTTTTCCTGAAAAAGACTGGCTAGGGTATTATTGAAAGATTGATTGATCACAAATAATTTTATATTTTATTTTCACATTTTTTAATGGAGTGGAAGATTGCAATTTATAAAATTTACTATAAAATGATTAAACACTGGGCGTTGGAGGCCTACTGGAATTTCCTTCATTTCAGCTGAGGTCAATGGGGTAACCGTGCCGCTTACCATGTTTATTTTTGCCCGTCCATCGCGTTGAACGCGAGGATTATATGCATATATTCCAGTAAGAAAATCATTAGTCTCCAAGATTGCATAGATGTCCCCATCAATGGTTGATAGTACAATTTGTTCTTGGGTTGATATAGGCCCAAAGTGACCCTTGCTTATAAGTGTTCGAATTCGTTTATCCGTAGGAAATGTGTATCTTCGAAGTTCGCACACCCGTTGCGGATTAGCACATGGCCGAAGACGAATGAATTGAAGTTGGTCTAGTCTATATCCAAGTACGTGAGAAACCGAAAAGGCAGTGGGCGACCTAGACCTGATACGAAGAGGCGGCTCGGCAGCGGTAGAAGGCCTGACAGGAGAATTCGGCCTGGCAGAAGGAGGAGACCTGGCAGGAGAAACTTGTCGCGAAGAAGAAGAAGAAGAAGGTTGTCCGTCCCGAGCAACAAAAGGAATCGGTGCACCATTTGGTAAACAGTCAAACTGTGAACTCAACTCTGCAAGAAGGCACAGGGGGTAACATTAATTCAAGTATTTTGATATATCCTTAAATGCTGCGGAAAAATTGCAAGGAAAGGCTGAGGACATTGAGGGAATATTTTTTGGGAAGAATCCTAGGAGAGTTTTGTTTAATATGCTTCTTTACTTTGGGCAGCCCTTGAGTTTTATATGCAATAAATCATTCATCATCATGCGCTGGATAATTGTAAATTAGTCTATAGATTCAGGCCATCTAATTTCATTGATAATAGCCAGTGGCTCACCTTATCAAAATCCTTCGAAAAATTTAAATAAGTTACATCAACTTGCTCCCCACTCTTGAGCGCTAACCGTGGTATCAGTTCTCAAAGTCTTAATACTTTAGAAAAATTGTTAAAAATTTGTAAGCTATGTTCCAACTTCTCCCTAGGTCACTCTGTAGGGACTTTTGTGAATATACTTAAAAAAAATTCTGATCATCTTTACACATTTTCTAAATAATTCCACAAGCTTCTTTGAGAGTAACTTAGTTAGAAGGCGATTTGTTCGTTTTACTTTTCAGTTTGTCTTGAATTTTTAAATAATAATAATGGAAGAAGATATAAGATAATTGATTTCGAAATAAATAATATAGAGTTTGGAAAAGAATAGAAATGGGGGTAGAATACGGATTACTTCGTACAAATTGTTATTTGTTGAAAGCTTAAGAACGTTATTAAAATTATAAATATATTTTTGTATTATATTCACCAATAGAATAAAGGATGACCGTCAAGGTACAGACCAGAGTATGAACGATCCTCATTTTTTGCAGTTAGGAAAAAAACTGATCATTGAGTTAATGAAGATCTTAATCAACAGTTTACGTAATGAGTGATTATTTTAGTGCCTCATTAAGTTGTATGATATACATGCACTACAGTCGTTATTTGATGAATAATAATCAACGTCAAGTTTGTCCTCCGTAGATAATTATATTTATATTTCATAAATCAGCCTAATCAAATAAGCTTGGTTAGATCAGCCGAGGCTATTTTAGAAAAATCAAGCGATTCTTTCGAATAGCGCTATATTTAAAGACGAAAAACATTATAGAAACTAGATTTGTTCGGAAATATCATTCAGGAAGCATCTTAGAAGAGTGAAAAATTGCAGAATTGCTGCGTGCAACATTACAGGATTTCTGTATGCGATATAACTGAATGACTGTATGTTCCTGATTCGCTGTTTGCATAGGTCGTTTAGTTATTACCCGCTTTTTCCTGGTCCTAACAAATTCTCGGTTTCCCGGTCCAGCGGTCACCCTGTAATTATTATACTAACAAAATAATAATATAATTAGAATGAATGATAACTGGAAATAATTAAAAAAATATTTATTATATACATATATACATATGCCTAGAAAATGACATTTTATAACAGCAGCATTCAATATATTCATTCAATATAATATCAGCATTCAATTTTTCCTCATCGCGAATTGCAAGTATTTCATTTCTCGTAAACTCGCTAATTCGCGAAAATAAATAAGTGTGAATAATAATTGCAATTATTTTTACAGTATGTTCTTTCTCAGGGAAACGTAAATACGTTGTGTTTTGTAACGTCGTCCAAAACCATATGATAAACTTCTCTAAATTTGCAATGATTAACAAAAGAACGTTTGATTATTAACACCAAATTAGAAAGGCGAGTTCTTGGATGAATAAGCCCATCTTCGTTGGCTAATATAGCAACTGGTTGATTTGCTATAAGTCGCTCTCCTGCTTCATTTGCAGAAGAGAAAAAGGCAGCGCGGCAAATTTCGCATTTAATATATTTTTGCAAACGTTTACACAAAATTCCAGTGCTATAATATATAAGACAATAAATAACTTCAGGTAGAACGTAGTCATGATCAACGGCGTTAGTGAAGTCAGTGAAAATAGCATCTGCGTCAATAACGACGTTTAGCTTTTCTTTGATTTCACTTAACGCCTTTGACTTATTTTGTTTGACAGTCCCATAAATTTCTTCAATTTTGGCGATTGACATAAAGGTAGCAGAGGTTTTATTTTCCGTTTGAGGGGAGCAGTTTCCCGTTTTTGGTGGTTTTAGGATGCTGAACATTGCTAAAATCTTGTAAATCTGCAAAAAAGTGGGCGTTGCTGGACGATCATTGCTGCCTCTAGCCATTCGCACCGTTCCGAAAAATCTCTACAGAGGGAAGGAATACATTAGGAAATTCTATGAAGCAGTCTAGATCCACACAAATATTTTTCTGCTAGGCAGATTTTTTAAAAAATGTCTGCATTAATTTGTGTCAACGAGTTATGATACGAATTCGATGTCACGAATCGATACAAAGATGTATTCAAAAGTCCTCAAAAAAACCTTTACAGTCAGACTTAGATATTTCAGTAAATCTGAATCTCAGGTTGTCAGGATGTCCCAGAAAGCCTTCCTTATCCCTGTGTGTGACAGAATTTTCGAGATGCTCGCTTTCCCCTGGATTGGCACATCCCTTAAAAACTTGTAATTTATCAATTGCTTCTATTACTTTTTCTAGATTGTGGTTAGATGAGATATTTTCATCAATTCCGATTTTCTGATAATCAATTACTTTCCCAAAAATAGAAATCCATACTTCCAAATTCTCCTTTATAACTACTTTTTTTCTGACACTGGTTCAAGTAAACCATTAAATAATTTCGCAGTACACTGCAAAAACAGAACCATCTTGGAATTGCCAAACGTAATATTATGCCTTGCCCAGGGAACTGGAAATTTAATGCTTTTTTCATTATTAAATATTTCATCAAACAAGTTACATTCTGAATTGATAAAAGCTGGAATATCATTGGTCTGATTACTTTCAGCACCCTCAATAGGCTCAACAGTAATCGTTTCATTAAGTTTTTCTACTTTATCTGTATCAGTATTCAATTCTCTGCTTTTTTTATTGCATTGCAATTTTTCAGGTGGAAACTGTTTAGGAAGAGTTCCTTTCTTTAATTTAGGAACTTTGTATTCAACCTGAAAATTATTGTTTATACTGAAAAAGTATGCAGACAGCAAATTCAATTACAATCATATAAACAACTTCTTTTATTTATTCAAATATTTCTTTGACTAAAGATCTTTTTCGAAATTGTAAACATATTTTTATTTCGAATCAAGAAAAAGAGATTAAGAGACGATTTTTTTTATCAAATCAAATTTTTTTCAGAGTGGAAAACTATGCATTTAATTATTCCAACAGCTACCGAATACTAGATATCTATTCCAGAGCTTCAGAGCACTCGTACTGTTCCTAACCTCAAAATTTAAAACTATATATATTTAAAATTATATCTCTTGATTTGCAAAAAAATTCTTTTCAAATTATTTCCTTGGGTATAATGTTGATGTTTGAAAATTGCAAGCATTAAATAAAGATTATGAATTATGTTGACAAGCGAACATTTCTAATTTGTTCAAAATGTAAATGAGATTTTATAATTACACTAATTAATTGCATATTAGCCTAAAATTGAATATAAACCCTTTAAAAACCTACCTAAGACATGACAGTTCCATCTGGTCCCCGCACTTCAGACATCCAAAGTATGTCCTTGGGCCAAAAATACTTTTCACAAACATGATGCTTATATCTGAGAACGATATCATCTCTCCTGATAGCTTTTTGCGACAGCTTAATTAAATCCGGATCTTTTGGTACGAGAAAAAAAATGGTAATTTTCCTCATTGCTGTCGTAGCCTGAGCTGCAGCCAGGAGCTATACATTTATATCCCATGGTTATCACGGTTACCACACTTATTATCTTGCACAAACTTATTTAAAAATATAGAATCTTCACTGCACTATATATTCTATGACTTTTTTCTGTGAATTTCTTCGATAAAACTCATTTACTTGAATATTTATAGCCTTCGCCCATTCAAAACAACACAAATGTCAGCCGGCCTGATCGGAGCGCCAACTGTCGGATTAGTTCACCGGCCGGATGCTAAGAAAATCAAAAAAGTGGGGGCGATGCATAGGGCTGATTTCAAGGAAGTTAAAAGAATTCAAAAGGATTTGAAAGAGTTTAAAAACATTTCTAATTCCCAGAACTCTGAAGTAATTTACTTGTTATCCGAAGTAATCCACTCTTAGTCCGCAGTAATGCAAGTAATTTTGACTAATCCAAGTATTCTGAATTGTTTTGGAGCAATCCCAGAATTTCGGTTGAAAACTGATCTGTTACAGTTGAAGATTCGAGTATTATGCTAAAAATTCATCTTTTTTTGTTAAATTTAACTGTTTTTTATGTAATATTAACATCTTCAGTAGTTGGAAAATCAACTGTTAAATTTTCGTTGAGAATTCATCTTTTTTGGTTGAAAATTCAACTACTTAATTGAAAATTAATTGTTTTTTTATTCTGAATTGAATTATTTGATTCTTGGTTGAAAATAGATATTTTTAAGTTTGAAATTATACTATTTGGATGGAAGATAACTTTTTTGTTTGCAACGCACCGTCACATAATACGCAGGTCCATGCGCACACCAAGCCACCAAGCCGCGCTCCCTTCCACTCACCATCATCCAGTACGCCGGCGCGTCGCGCGGGGACAGGCTTTATACCTAACCGCGCGACGCAGAAAGGGCAGTTCGCGAGGTGTGGTGAACCGAGCACCATCGGGGAGCTCTCACCCGGTGCAACTCCTGTGGTCGCCATACTCTCCCAGTAGACGACCAGGCCAACTTCCCCGCCTCCTAGTGCCATCCCTCCTGTTCCCAGGGACCAAATCGCTCGGTGGTCGACAGGCGCACCTGTGGCCACCCGTCGAGGTCAGGGTACTTTGGCGTCAGGTGCCCCTGACCGGCCCACCCGCGGTAACACACCTGCACCTCCCGTTCCCTGAGACCGACTCGCTCGGTGGTCGACAGGCGCAACTGTGGCCACCCGTCGAGGTTAGGGTACGTCGGCGTCAGGTGCCCCTGACCGACCGACCCGCGGTAACCTGGTCCGCAACCTGTCAACGTCTTCCGGGACGCACACATCGAACCAGCTCTCTTGCGTACCTAGGACATAAGATACACTCCACAAATCACACCTTTCAGTATTGTCAGCCACGAAACACACCACACCTACACTTACCAGTGTCGAAGTCCATCACACACACACCACCACATACACACACCCACACAACACTCACACTTAGTTATAATTAGAAATGTATTCTATGGGGAGAATTGATATTTTTGGTTAAATTCTCCAAATTATTTATTGTTGAAGATCCAGCATTAAAAAAAATTCAAGTGCTCTACTGATAGTTTAATGATTTTCTGGAAAATTCAACTATTCTGTTGAAAATTTAAGTGTTTTGCTAAAGATTCATCTTCTTGTACAGTAAATTCGTTCTTAAGAATTCTTAAAAATTCAACTGTCTTTTGAAGAATTCCTCCCTTTGGCTTGAAAATTCAACAATTTTTAAAAAATTTCAACTGTTTTTGGTTCAAGTTTGATCTCTTTGTTTGAAAATTCACCCATTTAGTTGAAAATTTAAATATTTTGTTAACTATTTGGTTGCAAATGTCGGAAGTTCAACTAATTGGTTATAAATTCAACTATTTTGGTTAAAGTTAAACTATTATGTTAAAAGTATGTCTTTTTTTGTGAAAAAATAATACTCTGAGTTTAAACTATTCCGTTGGAAGTTTATTTATTTTGTTAAAAATTCATCTTTTTCGGTAGAACATTCATCACTCTTCTAAAAAATTGGTGTCTTTGGCCTTTGCCCTAAAATTTGTTGAGATTCTCTCACAATTCCTGGAAAACTCGTCAATCTTTTGCAATCCCTTGAAATCTTACAATTTCTTTTGAAATCATTTTTAAAAAGATGGGAAAGAGGTGACAGTAAGAACAAATGCAGTTACAAAAAATAGTGTGAAAATCATTTATTTTCGTAAGTTGTAATCTTCTTCTATAAAGAATAATGTTTTTTTCATAACACATTACTGATAATATCATTTCAACTTTTTAAACTATAGAAAATGTTTTTCAGAGACCAGTTTTTTGGCACAACAGGATATATACATATGTAAGTAGATGCGGATGACTTTAGTCCGCCATCTCCACGAGGGGGGGGAATTTACTTTTTTATTTCAAAATAGCATACAGCCGTAAAATCTTGACCGATTTGTACATAAAAAATTCGAAGAAAACAAACTGGTAATTTTTTCCAGAGAGCTGTTGAGCTAGATTTCGGATTAAGTTTTTTAATTTTTTATAAATAAACAAATGTGACCAAAACAATGTCCGTGCCTTCAGTTACAATCTTTCATTAATTTCATTCTTTTCATAAGGATGCAGCTTCAGAATTGAGTAGAATTATCTCTCTGCTACATTTATGATACCGAAAAAAAAAATTGTCGACGAATTCTTGAATGATGCATTTTTTTATCAAATTTATTTTTAAAAAATCATATCATTCATCAACTAGTTATTAACGTTACTCAAATTATAAAGAAGTTCCCAATTGAAACGAATAACATTGACAAAATCTAATTTTTCTGTGTCCGGATACTTATTATAGGTGAATCTCACTGGCTAGGGCATTATCGAAAGATTGAAGCCTCAGGAAACATAATATATTGTGACTGACTTTATTAATATTTGTAATCACAAGTTACTTGTAACATTTCAAGGCGACTTCGGATAACAAACAATTTTATATTTTATATTTACATTTTTTAATGTTGTAAAGGTTTGTGGTTTATAAGATCTACTATAAAATGATTAAACAGTGGGCGCTGGAGGCCTACTGGAATGTCCTTTATTTCAGCTGGGCTCAATGGGGTGACCGTGCCGCTTACCATGTTTATTTTTGCCCGTCCTTCGTGTTGAACGCGAGGGTTATATGCATATATTCCAGCAAGAAATTCATTATTCTCCAATATTGCAAAGACATCGCCACCGAATGTTGATAATACAATTTGTTTTCGAGTTGATATGGACCTGAAGTGACCCTTTCCTATGCGTATTCGAATGCGTTTATCCGCAGGAAATGTGTATCTTCGAAGTTCGAACAGCCGGTGCGTATTTACTCGGGGACAAAGCCGAATGAATTGAAGTTGGTCAAGTTTATATCCAAGTACGTCAGAAAACGGAAGGGGAGAGGGGGACGTGGACCTGGCACGAAGAGGTGGCTCAGCAACGGTAGAAGGCCTGACAGGAGAATTACGTCTGGCAGAAGGAAAAGACCTGGCAGGAGAAACTTGTCGCAAAGAAGAAGAAGGAGAAGAAGTTGACCCACCTCGAGGAACGCCAGAGATGGGGACACCATCAGGTAAACAGTCAAACTGTGAACTTAACTCTGCAAAAGGAAACAGGGAAAGGCTGAGAACATTGAGGGAAGATTGTCCTGAGAAATTTATTGAAAGTTTGAGCCCTCACATTTACAGTATTCATTTCGCGTTAACCTTCTCACTCAGTACAAATTTCATTACAAATGCATTGTATTTAGTCATCGTAGAGCTAAACTAAATAAATGGTTCAGTGTGAGTTTTGCATAAATCATTCATCATCATGCTCTGGAGGAGTTAAGCTGGAGGAGGTAAATTGGTCAATAGACAAATTAGCCGACGTATCAACTTTCCAAATCTTAAACTTTTCAAAACAATTGTTCGAAATAGAAATAGGCCGATAATTTTACAAGTCGGATCTATCACCACCCTTAAAAACGGGACAGACTTTGGTTTCATTCCACTGTGATGGATAAATCCCACTCTTAAGAGCAATATTATAAATATATGTGAACGGTTTAATTAACACTGTATATTCGGTCCTTAACAATAAAGTTAGGTGTCCTATCAATTCCAGCTGTCTGTTTATTAGGTAATTTTTATTGCATTTTCTACTTGTATAGACGAAATTTTTACATTGTTCTCAAAGAGACACCATACATCTCATACATCATAATCCCAGGAATCCTAGTCTCATGTTTTAATTTTGAGGCTATGTTCCAAATTTCCCCTGGACCACTCTGCAGGGACTTTTATTCATATGCTCAAAAAATGTCTGATCATCTTTAGACACATTCTAAATAATTTTACAAACTTCTTTGAGAGTAAGTCTTTGATCTTTGAATGAATCTTTAATGTATTAGAAAACTAGATAGAGTAATAAATTACTGGAAGAACAGGTAAACTTTAGAGTAGAAATAGATTCACACTTTTCTGTTGATATTAAGTCTTATAGCTATTTGTATGGTACCTCCGAATCACTTATATAAAGCATCCCAATTAATTTTAGCTATGTTTAAGTATAGACCCGTATAGTCTCGTTTTTTAAACCAATAACCTAATGTCTGAGAGGATACTTTGGAAGAATCATTTTAGTTTCTTATATTGAAATCTCCAGCAATAATGCACTTCCCCTGATATAATGACCCGAGAAGATAACCTCTCAAGCTTTGAAATTTCAAATGATCTCAAATTATTTCAAAACATCTCGAAGAATTTCAAGATTTTTTCGAAGATTTTTTTATATTTTGAGATACTTTCGAAAGATTTCGCAGTTCCTAAGATCATTTCTAGTGTTTGAAGTAAATAACAAAATTGTGCGATCTAGCAACCTCCGAAATATTGTTTGGATTCATATTCAATAATAGAACAGTATTAAACTTGTAATATTCTAAAATAATAAGATGCACTTGTCAGACTTTCTCGAGAGAGAAGGCTTTGAAAAATACACTCACACTTTCTGAAATTCGGAAAAATTCTGTATGAGTACGGAAAGTTTTTCAAAATGCATTTTTTGTAACACACACTTTCTGGATTCCCCCGGAATGAGTTCAGATTAAATTTATATAATTAATTTCGAACTAAATCGCACAAATTGTTATTTGCTGAAAGCTTAAAAACGTTTTTCGAATTAAAGATATATTTTAGTTTTATATTCACCAACAGAATGAAGGATGACCATCAAGGTACAGACCAGAGTATGAACGATCCTCATTTTCCGCAGTTAGGAAAAAAACTGATTGTCGCGTTAATGAAGAATTTAGTTATCAGTGTAGATAACTATTGATTATTCTAGTACCTCATTAGGTTATACAATGTATGCGACAGTCTTTATTTAAAAGATAATAATCAGTGTCAAGCTTGTCCTTCGTAGATAATTATATTTATATTTCATAAATCAGCTCAATTAAAGAAGCTTGATTACATCAACCAGGGCTATTTTGGGAAAATTAGGCGATTTTTTCAGATAGCATTACGTTTGAAGACAAAAAAATTATGAAAACTAGATTTGTCCAGGGAACATAATTTGTGAAGGATTATAGAGGGGTTTTGTTCAGTTTTTTTTGTCACAGAATGTAATCCACTCTTATATAAATATGCAGCGGAATCCTGGTTCCCAATAAGGAGGATCTTCGAATTCCTCAAATTCTGTGAATTCCCTCGATTTTCTGAAATCTTCGAATTTTCTAAAATCTTGCAATAAGTTCAAAGTTTGGCTTTTTTAAACAAAATAGGCTATGAGATTTCCAATTCAAAAAATGAATGCATGCCACAAAGCACCCAAAAAGTAATCATCCCTCCGAAGCATGAAGAACTCACCCCAAATCAACCCCTACAGTTTCAACAATTCTGTAAAAAAACAATATTCAAAGACTCGAAATGCGTCAGCTGATGAAGGTAGCAGGGGACGTCAAAAGCATTTTTAAAAAGTGCAGTGCGTCTATCGTGTGTGGAACACATCCCAAAATCAACCTCTAAAGTTTAGAAGTTGATTTCTTATAATAGGTGGTTACAGAATTTTTATTTCTAAATTCCAGGTCGTTTCCCGGTATTTTTAAAGGTGATTTAAAGAAATTTCCAAACTCTACTCCGACGCTATCCAATTCTATCCCAGTTGCTATTCTCTTTCAAACTCTATTTGAGTTTGTCTCAATTCCAAATCCATCAAACTTTCTTGTATCGATTCAGAAACTCAATGGCTAAGAAATAAGTTCTCGCTTTGTTGTTTTAATTGAAAATTGGATTCTTAAACAGCATCTAAAGTTAAGAAAACATGGCCCTCGACAGGAAAAAACTTTCCCTCTATTTTCTCAAAACCTAGTTTAACTTCCCAATAGAAATGCTCAGCGTTCAGTTAAAAACTAGTTTATCTCAAAAGTTCTTTTCTATTTTTCTAATTGGAAAATTTATTTTTTGAAAACGTTTTCCGTCTCTTCTTAAATCCCAAAATATGGGTTACGTCTTTAATGATTTCCAAAAGATTTTATAGGTGGTGAGCTACCAACCTATATTTTTAAGAAGAAGCTAAGGAATGGTGAGATTGTGCTTGGGAGCTGGTGGATGTGGAGCAGAGCCAAGGAAGCCCTTTATTGTTTACCGTGCAGAATTTACAGCACACATTCGCAAGCTCACAAGTCAGTTTTGGCATTACCTGGAGGCTATCCCGCTCAACGAAAGTGGAAGAAACTATACGACAAAATACCTGAACATGAGAGTAGTGTCTCGTATAAAAATTGTTATATTCAGTGGAAAGAAGAACAGAGGAAATTAAAAACAGAAATTTCATTGGGTGACTTGTTGTTTAGATCCATACAACAGAAGCGAGAAGTGTATTGAGAAATCCCAAGGCAAGTTGCTGATCGAAGTGGGACGATGGTCGTGGGGGTTTGGTCTATGGGCTTTGGACCCACTCCGTCGGTTTGCGGGTTCGATTCCCGCCTCGCACTCTGGAAGATCCTCGGTGGCCCATGCGGTGAACACTAGCCTAGCAAGGGAGTTGTTCATCTCCGGAGAGTCGTGGGACCGGTACCTCTAGAGAAAAAGGTTCTCTAGGTACTTAAGGCTGTTGCTCTTGGTGGTTCGGAACCCACCTCAAACTGTGTGGGGGATGTGTGAAGGAATAGGGAAGAGATACAAGAAAAATGTAAACCCTTAGGGGACACATTAGAAGCTTCCATTCCAGTTGCTGATCGGGATAAAGAATGAGTGCCACATAAAATATGCGAGAATTGTAGATCTCATTGGCATAAAAGTAAGAATATTAAAGATCTGAAATTTGAAAGTCCAACTTTATGGTCAGATCCCACTTCTGAAGGGGATTGCTATCTCTGCAAGAACGATGTAACTGGATTCAACAAAAAAATTAGAGGAGCATTGCTTACGTCGATGTTTCTACAGTAAAGAGACCCACCAAGAAGTGCAAAAAAGTCGAGCAAGATATTGAAGGAACTGAATGTATTTCTTCTCTAGAGAGCTTGAAGATCCAAGAAGACGCTAACGAAGAAGCATGCTGCAGTGAATCTCACAGTGACGGCGAATATGTAGGAAGTAGAGAAAAGAAGCCGCAACTATTTTCAAAAGAAGAATTGAATGATCTCATCAGAGATTTAGGACTGTCCAATGAAACAAGTGAGTTCTTGGTTCTGACGTTCAAAAAGGAAAACTTGATGGAAAAAAATGTGAAAGTAGCTGACTATAGGAATAGGGACAAAGATTTTAGGAAATAATATCGAATATCGAAAATATCAAGTTGGTATTGTATAAATTGAAATATTCAGGACACAATTGGCAGATTTGTGGGGATTTCAAAATATTGGGAATAATTGTGGGTCAGCCATCAGGTAACGTCAATCATTCATGCTCCCTGTGCTTGTGGGATAGTAAAGACCGATCTAATCATTAGAAACAGATTCATTGGCCAGCCAGAGAAACTTTTGACCCAGGATCAAAGAACGTCATCAACCTCCCACTGGTGGATCCGGCGAGAGATGTACTGCCACCTCTGCATATAAAACTGGGCATAGTGAAGCAGTTTGTATCTGCATTACAAGAAGAAGATAGCTGTTTCATATATCTTCAAGGGCAATTTCCAGAACTATCGAATGCAAAACTAAAAGCAGGAACACTTGATGGACATCAAATCCGGAAACTGTTGAGGGATCAGAATTTCGTCACAACTCTAAGCGAAGTGCAAAAAGAAGTTTGGTTAAACCTACAGAAAGTTGCTGGAAACTTTTTAGGGAATCGCAAGAGTGCTAATTACAAAAGAATCATGAGGAGTATGATACAAAACTTCGGTAAAATGGGATGTAATATGAGCTTGAAGATACATGTATTGAATTCCCATATTGACTATTCCGCAATTAATTTGGGCGATTACAGTTAAGAGCATGGGGAAAGATTCCATCAAGATATTAATGAAATAGAACGTCGCTGCCAAGGGAGGTGGGATATAAACATGATGGCAGACTTTTGTTGGACATTAAAGATAGAACATATACAGAAAGACGATGAAAGGGAGCGGAATCTATTACGTCGATCCTTCGAAGATAAAAGAGTGCGAAACCTAAAAAGGGCGTGAATTGAAAGTAACTCGCTGCGAATATTTACTCAGGAATCTAGAAAACATAGGATATGACCACTTTGCATTGACACATTATATTTTCCAAAAAACATACTAAATACAACGTTTACAGGATCCTTCCCGATTATTGTTCCCAAAATATTGCACGTCCAGCTTTCTGAAAATTTCCTGTGGCAGTTTTCCCTCTATATCTGTGGCCTTTTCTCGCGATTTTGCTACACAGAGTTCATTATATACCAATATACTTAAGAAAATTAATCCTGTGTTGCTTCTTGCAGATTTAAGTTCGCAGTTCGAATGTTTGCCTAATAGCGCCCCTATTCCTTATGTTCCTCCTGACCGACCATCTTCTTCTTCCGACAGACAACATTCTCCTGCTAGGCTTCTTCAATCTTCCAGACCTCATTCCCCGATCAGGTCATCTCCTTCTGCCGAGCCACCTCTTCATGGCAGGTCCAGGTCTCCTCCTGCCAGAACATGGCTCCACCTACCAAGTTTTTTTCTTCTAACGCATCTGAAATGGACTTGACCAACTTGAATTTATTCGGTACACTTAAATTAGAAATCCGAACGTGGTATTCAAACTTCGAAAGTACACTTTTCCTGTAGATAAGACAATTAGAATAACCGCAGGACGGAATGCCTATGGGCCCATCCCAGCCAGAGAACACACTGTATTATCAACATTCGATGGTGACGTCTTTGGAATGTTGGACAGTAGTGGAGCTCTTGCTGCAATATATAAATATAATCCACGCATTTGAAATAAAGGACGTGCAAAAATAAACATGGAAAGCGTCTCGATTACCCCACTCACCCGATATGAAATCATGGACACTCCAGTAGGGCCAAATAACCTAATCATAATTAATTTTAAGATAAAGCATATAAAACATAATCTTTCAGACACTATCAATTTAATTTGAAAAAATTCAAAATTGTTAGCAATGCCCAGCTAATCTTTTTCGGAAACAAATAAGAAAAGTTCTGTTTCATTCCTTCCCCAAAATATTTTTCTTGAAAAAAATTATTATAGGCTTATAACAAGAAAAAAATGCCACTGCTTTAGACAAATTTTCATGAAATTAACTAATTACAGATGTATTTAACATTTTCATTATGCTAGTCAAATATCTACGATGTGTGAGGTCAATGAATTAGAAAAGTGAATTTGCCTTAGCTAATAATAGCAGCATTTTATGTCACAGGCATCTGAAAAACGTTTTATTCCTCTAGCGCATGTGGAGCACACACTAAATCAATAACCCTTAAAGTTTTACAAATTCTCTACAGACGCTAATTAAAAAAATCGAAATATTTTCGCTGATAATGGTATAATTTGATGCCAAAAACAACACAAAAAAGTTTCACTTCTTTGGCACATGCGGAATCGACCATAAATCATGTCCTAAATTTTCAGAGATTCTATAAAGACGCTAATTTGAAAAGTCAGAATATTTTCGCTAATAATGGCATATTTGCATGCCTCGAAATGCCTAAAAAAGTATAATTCCTCTAGCACATGTGGAACCCACCGTAAAAATCAACCTCTAAAGTTCAGAGGTTGAGTTCTTGAGGTCTTTTCCAGGATTTTTGAAGGATAATTTAAAGAAATTTCCGAACTTTACGCTGAGGGATCCTTTCCCGAAAAATCAGAGTGTTTTGGACAAAGAAAAAACATCATTAAAGAAGAAGAATCACCTAAAATGAAACTAATTAAAATCTGACTTTGAATATGAATAACTTGTCATTTATTCTTGAAGCAGTGAGTTATTTGAATAATCTATAACAACACCACAAGTTCTAACAATTTTTGAAATCAGTTAAATAATGTATAAATTATAAATTCTAGTTGTTAAAGTATGTTTGGGAAATTTTTATCTTCGTAATTTTATGATTTTTACGGATTTTGAATAATTATATTTCCTAAATCTCCAATTAAATATTATTCATATTTGAGAGACTTCGATGTACAATTGATAATTTAGAAATTATTGAATTTCAAACGCTATTAATTCGAAATTGCCTAAGCACTAAAAACCGTGGGTATCTATTTTTACATTTTTAATGAACGAATGAAGAATAATAGACCTAACTATGAGCATTTTCAAATAAAACTCTTTTAAATGTATTAATTTTGAATTAAAAGTTTTGAACAATTATTAAATTAAATGAAGAACGTCTTTTGGTTTTATTTTGAGTTCAGAGGAAAGCCTAGGTTTCTTCATTAAGGAAGCTTAAGTTTAGAAATGAGAGTATTACATTGGAGAATTTTCCGTTGGACGGATTGTAATGGACGTGCAAAAGCAAAGTTCTGTGCAAATTGATAGAGCGAATTCCTAAAAATCATAGGGATGTATAATCAGAAGAGCAGGAGTTGAAAAAAAAGTGCCAAGGACATTATAAAATAAGGCAATGAATTATTGGAGGTTAGGTTCAGTCAGAAATTACGTAGGAGAGAATTACCGAAGGCCAGGCGGGAAGAAGAGAAAGTGATGAACAAGACTGAATCTGACTTACCGACAAAAAATTCAAAAACAAATAGTAGCACGCAAAACGTGAAAACTGCCCCTGAGATACGTGGAAGAGACAAACCAAACAAATTGATGGAATCAGAAATGAGTCGCAGATCACAGAGTTGAGACACATGCGTGAAGAGAACGATAAAGGGAGCCGAACAGAGGAGTCCGCAGAACAAAATAAGAACATGGAAGCACAAAAAATGAGTGACTTGGAGAAAAAACTGGAAAAGTGGGAAAAGAGAGAAAGAATTATTTTGTTGTAAGAGGACTTCAGAAAGGAAACTCAGCGATAGAGACAGCACGACTTTTCCTCGAAGAAACCATCAGAGTAGAGGGAAGAATCAGAGAGGCGTACGAGATTGAAAGGGAAGAGATAACAAGGTATTAGTGATCAAGTTGGAAACGTGGGAAATGAAAAGGGAGATCTTGGAAAGAAAATCTGATCTTAAAGGAACGAACATTTTTGTAGACGACGATCTGGTGAAAACAGAAAGAAAAGTGAAAAGGAAAATGAGAAAAGTCGCTAGGATGGAAAGAGAAAACGGAAGAGAAGTGAAGGTGGGATACAGAAAAATCAAGACCAACGACAAGCGGATCAATTGGAATGAAGAAAAAGGTAAATTGATAAAAAAATCTTTTTTATGAAACAGACAGAGTTTACAATACTATTGTGCAATATTGATGAATTTGACAAAATTAGAGGCACTTGGAAATACATTGAACAGTTTTATATGATGGTATTGTTGGAGACCTGGAGAGAGAAGGAACAAGAAGAGAGAATCAGAAAGAGATTGAAAAATGATTTTAAATGGTTTGTAACACCAGCTATCAGAGAGGAAAAAAGGAAGGGCCATGGGAGGCTAGCTCATAGGTTTCCGGAACCTCAAGAACGAGAAATACAATTTTTCAGAATGGAAATACGGAGTGAAAATTAATTATCAAATAGGAAGAGAATTGGGAGAAATTGTATCCGTTTACAACAATGTCAGGATGAAGAAAATCAGAGAAAAAATAGGAGAACTTCTGGAACAATCTACATACCAAAGACAGCCTCTTACAATTTTAGGTAATTTTAATGCGAGAATAGGTAATGAATCAGCGAGAACAGATTCACAAGGAGAAGAGGATTGGGAAAGATACTCGGAAGATGCGAAATAAAGAAAAAGAAAATCTACTGAAATGGTGTGAAGACTCGAGGGAGATAAAAATGGAAAATTAACGCGCATTGTAACAATCAGTGCGTTGGTCCTGGATTATCTTACCGTGAAGGATGAAGAAGACCCAATTGGTGAAATGCAGATAGACGAAAGGAAATAATCGGATCATATGCCCCTAATTGCAACGACAAAATGGAATTTCCAAGGGCTGCAGGAGGATGGTGTCCTGGAGGAACGCTGGAAATTGAGAGAAGATAAAAAGGACGAGCTCAGAGAAGCACTACTCAAAAAGTGGAAAGCGGCAGAGAAATCTGGGATGATGAAACAAGGAAAGGAGGAGGATCAAGATTGATTTGATAAAGAATGTAATGAAGAAAGGAAGGAAACCAGAAGAAAACTAGTCAAGTTCAGAAACTCAAAAAAGAAAAGAGATAGGGTGAAATATCATAAATCTAAAAAACCGAAAAAACTGTACAATGACAAAAAACAAGGAGAAGAAAAAAGTGGGGAAAAGTGGAGAAGAGCAAGAACTTACGAGAATTCTGGGCAGCATTAAGGCTCTCAGAGTAAGGAAGAGGGGACGTTTGAATACCAGCATAAATGAAGGACAATGGATTGAACATTTCAAGAAATTATTGGAAGGAACAGAAGAAAACCCGAAATTCGATGAAACGAATGAAATGCCGGAAGGGATAGAAGAAAAGCCAGAGTTGAATAAAATCAAGGAGAAGAAGATAGATGAGGAGAATTGGATGAAGATATTTCGGAAGAAGCGGTAGAAGAACAGATCCGGAAACTGAAGAAGGGAAAGGCGCCAGGAGAAGATGGGATCATAAATGAATTCCTTAAAGCACTAGCCCAAGGACTAATAGAAGAGTTGACAGGGATTTTCAATCAATTACGGACTGAAGGATAAATAGGAGAAAGGTGGGAGACAGTACATATCTATCCAATCCACAAGGGAGGAGGTAAGAACAACGGGAAAAACTATAGAGGAATAACGATAGTCAACACTACATGCAAGACGCTAGCAGGGATTATGGCAAAAAGACTCAGGACGTGGCTGAAGAAGAATAAAATATTAAGAGAGAGTTAGGCAGGCTTTCGACCAGGGTGCTCGACGAGGGAAAATATATTTGTTCTAAACACACTGATACAGAATAAACTAAAACAGGAAAAAGAAAAACTCTACGCCTTTTTCATAGACTTCAGGGAAGCCTTCCAATAAGTTGACAGGACAATATTGATGCAGAAACTCGATAAGGTCGGAATCACTGGAAGAATACTGAAAATTATAAAAACGATGTACAGTAGCACCAAAAACACGATAAATACAACGAAACGATCCACAGATGTTTCTGAACTAAAAAAAGAGTCAGACAAGAATGTCCATTGAGTCCGATGTTATTCAACATACACGTCAATGACTTAGAAGATGATTGCGAAAGAAGAAAATTGGAGAAGCGGTAATAGGAAAGACAAAAATATACTGTTTGAAATATACAGATGACATAGTAATAGTAGTAGAGGACAGAGGTGAGCTGAAAGAAATGATGAAAAGCTTAGAAAAATACACAACCAGGAATAAATTGGAACTTAATACATTTAAATCAAAGATAATGATCTTCACCATAGGAAATACGTCCACGGAACATCTGAGGAAACAAGCAGGAAAGATTCAGAAAGTTATAAATCAAGTCTGGGGTATAATGAAAACAGCAAAAGTAGGAAATCTGAGACGGATGATATACTTATTTGATTCACTAATCAGCTCATTAGTCATGAATGGGGCAGAAGTGTGGGTCTGGCCTGAGAAAAAAGTAATAGAAAAGATGCAAGGTCGTTTCATAAAAATGGCGTTAGGACTGAGCAGAAATACGCCAGACTACATATGGAGGATGAAAACAGGCAGGACGAAAAAGTGCTCTTCATCTTTAAAAATAGTAGCGAGCTTCACTTCACAGGTGTATCAAGTGGAAGATGCAAAAAGGCCGAAAAATGTCTAAAAGAAACATTGAGAGAACTAAGAAACAATAACGGTAAACAATGGGGCAAAAAATTGAAGAAAGCATGCGAAGAGCTGGGGAGTCCAGATATTTTAAAACTACTGAGTATGGGAGAAAAGGAAGATGATCTAGCATTCAGATTTCAAGAGAAGGTAAAAATTAGAATAGAACAAGAAGTAAAAAAAGTTGGAGCAAGATCAATAAGTTTATTTACTGTGAATACTATAAAGATATCAAAGAAACAATGAAGAATTAGATTTTATTCTTGAATTTTAATTGCTATTAAGGAAGCTCCAAAATCATGACAGATGATATCATCACAAATACACTGGACGCTTATTTTCATGAATATTATCGCTCAGATTTTTATCGAAGCGCTATTAAAACAATCGCTGTTTTTACCAAACTAGTCTGGGTTAAAATAACCGAATTTCTGTCCTTGGACTCGATTATGAAATATAAATATGATTATCTCAAAAGGACAAGCTTGCCGCCGATAGCCCATGAGACAACGATAAAGATATCATATAAACTAAAATAAAACACTAGAATATTCACTATGTATACTGTTAATCAAATTCTGGATTAACGCATCATCAGTTTTCTTCCTGAGTGCCAAAAATGGGGATCGTCTATACTCTGGTCTTCATCTTGATGGTCATTCTTACATATATTGGTGAATATAATACTCTAATACATCTATAATTTTAACATGTTTCTATGCTTTCCGCAAATAACGATTTGTCTGACGTAATCCGATTCTATCCCAATTGCTATTCTTTTCCAAACTCTATTTAAGTTTGTATGGCATTCAAACCCAGAAATGACATTGAGTTATAGTGGAAATGGTATTTTGTTCGCTCGAAAAATCAACAAAAGTCTAATACATCAATTCGTCAAACTTTGTTGTATCGATTCAGCAACTGAATAGCTGAAAACTAATTTTGAATTCTTTGTTAATATTAAAAATTGGATTTCTAAACACCATCTAAAGTTGAGAAACCATGCTCCTCGAAAGGAAAGAAACTTTCCCTCTATTTTCTCGAAACCTAGTAAAATTTTCTAATCGAACTTTTCAGTCTTCAGTTCGGCACTAATTTATCTCGAATGTTCTTTCTGCTTTTTTTTAATTAAGAATTTCGTTTTCTGAAACGTTTTTCGTTTCTCTCCTTAAATCGTAAAAATATTGGTTAAGCCCTTATGGCATGCTACGCTTCAAATCCAAAAGGTGCTCGCAAGGATCATAAATTTAAGTTAATACTCCTACATAATTTAAGATTTTTAATTGCGTTATTCGTGAGAATTAAATGCGTGGTAAAAATTTAAAGTGTATGTTAATTCTGTTGATATAAGCATAAATTAATTGTAATCAAGATTCGCCGCCAAGTACTAAAAAAAATAAGAAAAAGATTCTAAAACCCATATGAGATCAAATCTGTCATGAAGGACAAATTGCGAAAAAAAAAATCGCTACCGAGAATTATTATCTGCAACATAAATAGATTTGAAAAGTAAAAGTGGATTGTCTCAATTAATTTATGAGATATATTAACCGAACTAAGTGCGTATACAGAACTCACCAGTGTACAAAGATTGCGCAAATTTGGAAGTTATTAATTCAAAATAAAGAAATGCCTTACGATCGAATTTTCGAAAAGAATCCTATAATTACTATAATTTTCGACAAACTTATAATTAATTTATAATTTAATCCTTAACGAAAAAAGGGGACTTCCAATAACTGCGGAAATATTTTCCTTTCCTTCTACTGCATACGTATATAACAGCCCATTATATTTTCCAAAAATCATAAAAAATACAACTCTTCCAGGATTCACCCTGACTATTGTTCCCTAAATATTGTACGTCCTGCTTTCTAAAAGTTTCCTAGGACAATTCCCTTTCTACATCGTTAGCCTTTTCTCATAATCTTGCTACAAAGAGTTTATGATATACAAACATACTTGAAAAATTAATCCTCTGGTGCTTCTTGCAGATTTAAGTTTACAGTTCGAATGTTTGCCTAATGGCGCCCCTATTCCTTATGTTCCTCGTGGGCTCCCAGCTTCTTCTTCTTCTCCTGACAAACAACATTCTCCTGCCAGGTCTCTTCCATCTTCCAGACCTTTTTCTCCGATCAGTTCTTCTCCTTCTGCCGAGCCGCCTCTTCGTATCAGGTCCAGGTCTCCTCCCGCCAGGTACGAGGCTCAACCTACAAGGTTTCTTGCTCCACCTACCAGGCTTCCTTCTTCTGATGGATCTGGATATGGACTTGACCAACTCAAATTTATTCGGTTCACTTCATTTAGAAATCCGAACCTGGTATTCGAACTTCGAAAATACACTTTTCCTGTGGATAAGCAGATTAAAATAGCCGCAAGATGGAATGCCTACAGGTCTATCCCAAACCAAGAACAGATTGTACTATCAACATTCGATGGTGACGTATTTGCAATACTGGACAGTACTAAAGCTCTCGCTGGATTATATAAATATAATTCACGCATTCAAAATAAAGGACGTGCAAAAATAAACATGAATAGCGGCACGATTACTTCACTGACCCGCGATGAAATCATGGACACTCCAGTAGGGCCAAATAAACCAATCTTATTTAATTTTAAGATAGAGCATATAAAACATAATCTCCCAGACACTATTAATTTAATTTGAAAAAATTCAAAATTGTTAGTGATCCGAAGACATCTTGAAATGTTACAAGTAATTTGTAATTATGATTAATAATAAAAAGTCAATGTATTATGTAACTTCCAAGGCTTCAATCTTTCGACACTGCCCCAGTTAATCTGTTTTCGCAAATAAATAAGGACACTTCGTTCCTTTGGATTTGTGGGCACAATATTTTCCGGATATTCCCAGTCACCACAGTTGTAACAGCGCTTGCCGTTCTGATTAGCACTTGATTATGATCCCTGACCTTCTTCGTTTTTCGCCTGTTGTTCAGACTTACTTCTATCGACGTTTGTTTTACTCTCACTCAGCAATTTTTCATAGTATCCAAACTTCTTCCGCAGTTCAGTTATCGTTATTGTTCCATATAAAACAGAATTGTTCGCTTCATTGTCTTGGATTCTATCTATTATATATCGGATTCTGCTTCCAGTTCTATCTCTGCGTAACTGGCAATATCCAACACGAACTCTTGAAAATCTCAACCGACTTCTTTTTCACGAGGCTGAATCGTCGGTGCACCTTTATTATTAGGTGTAGCCGAGAACTTTACGTTTTGTGACTTCTTCCATTTTGTCCACGATTTTGCCTGGCACTCAAGATTAAAAAGAAGTTGTGGCTAAACCACGCAATAATCTTTTTGCGTAGATAACTCCACTGACGGCTCATATTTTTTCCGTGTGACTGTTCGTAGATGTTTTCTGTATTATAGATGTGCAAAGATTTTTCTTTTCTCCCTGAATTTTGCTGCAGTTGTGTATACCAGCCCTGAAAATAAAACTTTGTTAGGATCCTTTCCGATTGGTGCTCCCTGAATATTGCACGTCCAGCTTTCTAAAAATTTCCTAGAGCAATCTTTCCTCAATGTCTTTAGCCTTTCTTCGCAATTTTGCTACAATGAGTTAATGATATACCAACATACTTTTCATAAATTAATCGTCTGTTGCTTCTTGCAGATTTCAGTTCACAATTCGAATGTTTGCCTAATGGTGCTCCTATCCCTGGCGTTCCTCGTGGCGGATCATCTCCTTCTTCTTCTGCTCCTGCTGAGCCGCTACTTCGTATCAGGTCCAGGTCTCCTCCTGCCAGGTGCACGGCTCCACCTACAAGGTGTCTTGCTCCACCTACCAGGCTTCCTTCTTCTGACGGATCTGGATATGGACTTGACCAACTCAAATTTATTCGCTTTACTTCAATTAGAAATACGAACCGAGTATTCGAACTTCGAAAATATACTTTTCCTGCGGACAAATCAGTGAAAATAACCGTAAGACGGAATGTCTATGAGCCCATGCCAAACCAAGAACAAATTGTATTATCAACTTTCGACGGTGATGTCTTTGCAGTATTGGACAGTACTAAAGCTCTCGCTGGAATATATAAATATAATTCACGCATTCAAAGTACAGGACGTGCAAAAATAAACATGGAAAGCGGCACGATTACCCCACTGACTCGAGATGAAATCATGGATATTCCAGTAGGGGCAAATAACCCAATCTTATTTAATTTTAAGGTAGAGCGTGTAAAACATAATCTTCCACACACCATTCATTTAATTTAAAGAAATATAACATTGTTAGTGATCCGAAGTCATCTTGGAATGTTACAAGTAACTTGTAATCACGAAGAATAAAAAAATAGTATATTGTATGGTTTCCACGGCTTCAATCTTTCGGCAATGCCCCATCCAATATTTTTCGGAAATAAATAAAAAAAAGGTTCTATTACATTCCTTCACGAAAATATTCTTCAAGGAAAATCATTATAGGTTTGTAATCTATAGGAAGACCCTAACTTGAAAAGTAAGAATACTTTGTTGATAAAAGCAGAATTTCATGTCACAATTATCGGAAAAAATTTCACCCCTCTAGCGCATGTAGAACGTACAGATAATCTTGATTTTTGAGAACCCAAAAAGGGTTTTCAATCTTAGTTTATTCCGTAAAAAATATTGAGTCTGTTTGTTGAAAAATATCCAAACTTTGAATTTGTTTATAACAACTGTTTCAGTAATTGCCAAATAGAATCTGTTTTGAATTAATCGTAATGAAACTATAATTTCTCTCATGGGGCAAGGAAATGTAAACGAGGAAAGGAAAATAATGGTGGGAGAAATAAAATGAGTATTACAGTGCACAAGTAAAAAAGAAGTTAGTGAAGGAGGGGATAGAAGTGGATCTGATGAGAATTGTAAACAGAAGAAAAAGGAAGTGAAAAGTGCATCATGAAAATGGAGAAAAGGGACAAGTAGTGGACGGAAGAAGAGGTTTGGAAGGTGGTAAATGAAGAGAGAAGAATAAGGAGAAGATTAAACCAGGATATTGAGATGTTAGAATTGAAAAAAATATTGTATGGAATAAGTAGGAGGGGTAGAGAGGAAAGTTGGGAAAGAAAGAAAAGATAGTAGGGAAATGGATGAGGAGGATATTACCAGGGAGGAAATAGACAAGGTATTAGGGATGATGAAAGATGGAAAGGCACCTGGTATAGATGAGATCCCAAATGAAGTATGGAAATATGGGGAACAGAATTAAAGGAATAGGCATGGATAATGTGCAATAGAGTATGGAGAGGAGAGGGGTGGCCAGAGTTATCGAAAGAAGGATTAGTGATACCAATAGTAAAGAAAGGCAAAAAAGAGGAGGTTAAAAATTATAGAGTTTTAACACTAATGTCAACACCGTATGAAGTATATGTGACTATTTTATCGGACAGTTTAACAAAAAAATTGTGGAGAAAAAGATAGTGACCGAATCAGGCAGGGTTTAGAAAAGGGATGGGGCTGATGGACAATATATACGTTGTGAACTATTTAGTAAATAAGAGGATAAAAAGGGAGAAGGGGGCAATGATAGCAGTGTTCGTGGACTTAAAGGCAGCGTTTGACTCATTAGACCGAGGCGAGATAGAAAAGTTATGGGGATAAAAGGGGATACGAGAAGGATTATTAAAGAGAGTATCGGAAATTTTCAGAGAGACAAAAAGCAAGTTAAAGGTAGAATAGCAATCAATATTAGATTTGGAAGAAGAAATAAAGAGAAGAGGGTGGGGAGGAGTTCGGATAGGAAAAAAAAAGAAAAAAAAACTGGCATACGCAGACGATACAGTGTTGATGGCAGAGGATGAAGAAGGGATGGCGGGCTTAATTACCGGATTAGAGAGATACTTAGATGGAAAGAAGTTGAATTTAAATGTAGAAAAGACAAAGATAATGAGGTTTAGAAAAGAAGGGGGAAGAAAGAAAGAATGGACAGAGATATGGAAGGGAATAAAATTAGAAGAGGTAAAAGAGTGTAAGTATTTGGGATACACCTTGCAGGCAAATGGAGATCATAGAGCTCATTTAAGAGAAAGGATAAAAAAAGCAGCAGGGGTAATGAAACAGATATGGGGGATAGGAAAAAGAAGGATTAAAAAAATTGGAGAAGCAGAATGTGGTTATTTGATACGCTGGTATGGCCGGTATTAGGTTATGGAGCAGAGATATGGGGAAGGAAAGAAAGGAAAGAGATTGAAAGTTTACAAGGAAGGTATATAAGGTGGACGCTAGGGGTAGACTGGAGGACGCCGGGATATATGGTGAGAGAAGAAGCGCAAAGGGATAAATTAAGTACTAGAGCGGGAAAGAGGGCATGGAATTTTGAGACGAAGCTGAGGTAGGGAAAGAGAGAAGAGTAAGCGAGAGAGTGTTTGATGGAGGTAGAAGAAAGGAGAGGGAGAGCGGTGGAATTAACGAGATGGAAAGAAGAAAGGAGGAAGTTCTTCAAGGCTAGAGATATAGAAGGAAGGAGTACCAAAGTATTCAGAAAAGGAATGGGCAGAGAAAAGATGGACCAGAATAGCAAGATTTAGATTGGGAAACGAAGTAAGGGCAGGTATGTATTGGAAAAAGAAAGAGAACAGGAAGTGCAGAATCTGTCAATGGGAAGAGGAAACATTGGAGCATGTATGGGAAGGATGTAGGAGAGGAATGGAAGATAAAGGAAGCTGGCAAGAGAATGTGGTGAAGATTCTAGGGGAGAACGGTTTAGGAGAAAACTGTCTGAAGGAGTTAGAGTGTGCTAGGGGAGCAAATGAGAAAGAATGACAGAATGGATGCAAAAAAATGGCAAATTGGAGGTATAGGAGAAGCGAAAGAAAAAGGAAATGGAAGTTGCTTAAATTAGAATCGTAAAGATTTGTAAGTAGTGGTTATGTAATAGCATAAATAAATAGGTGTAAATAACTGTAAGTAGTAAGGATAAGATTTTTTGAAGATGTAGAAGAATGTGTTGTGAGAAATGGAAGTCATGTAAACCCTTAGGAGATAAATTACAAAAAAACTATAATTTCTCTTACATTTCAAACCAAAGCTTTGGATTTGGATGAGCTAAAGATGTTCACGATGATTTGACATGAGAAGAAAGAAATATGCAGTATAGTTCAGGAAATTATGGACGAGAAAAGGAAGAAGGGATAAAGAAGGTGAGTAAAGTGTTGGAGAATACAAATGCAAAGTAAACAGTGGGATTGGTGCAAAGGATAGGAATTTTATGAGAAATTTGGAAAAATGTGAGGTGGCACTAATTATGGAGACGTGGCTAGATGAAAAGGGATGGGAAATAGTAAGGGGGAGTTAGCATGAGGTTACAGATGACAGATTAAAAATACAAAGAGAAAGGATGAAAAAGATAGGGCAATAGGTGAAATGGTGATTGGATAGGGTAGAAGAGGTAAAAGTGAGAGGGGAGAAATCAAAAGACAAGATTCTAAAAGAAGAAGTCAAGACATTATTAAACAACTTGGAGATTGTATAGTTTATTTCGAATGAAAAAATGGAGGCGGATGAGGAAGCCGAGTATACACGTTCAGTAGGAGAAGAGGAAACGGTCATTGATTATGTGATAGTGGACAATGAGGTAAGAGAGAAGGTCAAGAAACTAGAGATAGGGATTTATATGGATTCAAACCACTTTTTTATAATAGTGACATTAGAGGGAGAAGAGAGTAATAAAAAAGAGGATAAAAAGGAAGTAAAGGTAAAAATAACAGGAAGAGAGCATTGGTCAATAGAAGGAAAATAACAATTTAAGGAGAAAGCCAAGAATATCAGAATGGGAGAGGGGAACTTAAGCGACAAAAAACGCAAAAAAAAGAAGTTAGTGAAAAAGGGGGTGGAAGCGGATGAGATGAGGAATGTAAAAACAAGAAGAGAGTGAGAAAAGAATTAAGAAAATGGAGGGTGAAGTAGCGGAGAGAAAACTAGAAGAAACAAGGAGTAGAGTGATATGTGTGTTAAAAAAAAGAGGAGGAAGAGAAAAGACTTTAAGAAGAGGTAAAGAAGGGCAGGACAGAAGAAGTTTAGAAGGTAGTCAATAGAAAGAGAAAAAGGAGGAAAAGAGTAAACCAGGACATTAAGATGGTACCATGGAAAAAATATGTTATGAATTTGATAGAAGGGGTGAAGAAGAAAGTTAGGAAGGGAGGCGAAGAGGAAAGAGAAACAGACGTGGAAGAGGACATAACAAGGAAAGAAATAAGGTGAAGATGAGATTAGATAGATAGATGTTACAAAGATTCTAAAATCCGGAAATATGGAGGGAAAGAACTAAAGGAATGAGCTTGGATAGTGTACATATAATCGATTATGCGAAAAAGTGTTTAAAGGAGGTAGAAGAAAGAAGAGGAAGGAAGTTCGAATTAACGAGAAGGGATGGATAAAAACGGGATTCCTCAGGGATAGAGATATAGGAGAGGGGACTGGAGTAAATTATAAACAATTGGACAAAATAGACCAAAGAAAATAACCAAGTATTTAGAAAAGAGATGGGGAGAGAGAAGATGGACAATAGAAAGATTTAGTTTAGGAATGAAAAGTGCAGAATCTGTGAATGGAAAGAGAAAACATGAAGGTATGTATGGGAAGGTTGTGAGAGATGAACTGAAGATGAAGAAAGCTGGAAATAGAACGTGGTGAAGATTTTGCGGAAGGACTGAGTATGGAGTAGCTGAAAGAACTGGAGGTGGCTAAAGGAAGGAAATAAGATAAAATATAAAAGTGAATGCGAAAGATGGAAAATTGAAGGTAGAAGAGAAGTGGAAAAAAGGAAACGGTAAAGGAATAGTTGTAACTAAATAGGAAGAATAAGTTGATATAGGGGAGAGTGGTCCTACGTCGGCACTGTGGGTTAAGCCGACACCCTCGCTTTCCTCAGAAATGGTGCTCGTGTTGGTTTAACCACTTTTTCGTATGACAAGGTAGGTAGGATTTGTTTCGTGTGAGTAATAGCATGAAATTTCCAAAGATTCTTAATGGTCCTGAGTCGGCACCAAACAGGTGATCCTGAGTCGGCACCAAACTTGTGGTCCTGTGTCTTCACCTTGTTTTGTTGCATTCGAGCGGAAGAAAATATGTGCTGACTCATGACCAGGCGGTGCCGGCATAGGACCGCCATTTTGAGAAATAGCACAAATCACTCCAGACTGCTCCCAGCGACACAGAATTGTAGATGGAGGATCATGGTGCCTGATAAAAGAAATTAAAGTGCCACTCAATCTTGTTTACCCTCTTTCTCAATGAAAACTCTTCCGGTGCCGACTTAGGACTGCACTCCCATAAATTGAATAAACATTTCGGTAATGCACCAAAATGCGATTTTCTAAGAAAAAATAAGAATCTACTTTTGTTGTTCGTTGAGCTGGTTCTTGATACCTACACTTGCACTTGTCTTCCTTGTCTCTTTAATTTACGCCATATGAATTGCACGTTTCACCCAACGTCAAGAATTTGGTATTCTAATGCATCCACAATGCTCATGGTTCATTTTATTAGTGCTTTCGTGTTATGCAACGATTTACATAGTTCCATTCAAATAAGTGACACGTGTCTTGCATTCATTCAAGACGTGTAATATAGCCCAACACATCCCATATTAAATGTACATATATTGATGAATCCGAATAATATGATTAAAATGAGATTTTCCTTCCATTTCAAAATATTAAATTTGCTTTTTTCTTTACAAAAAAGTATTTAATTTTTTTATTATTTATTTATTATTTATTATAAAAATATTTTCATTTTTGAAAACTGATTAAAAATCAGTTTTCAAAAATAAAAATACAGCATGAAGATAACATTCTTTATTTTTTCACCAAATAGTATAATTTTCAACTGATGAAGATAAATTTTGAAGCAAAAATGAAATATTTCATTTTTCAACCAATATTATGAGTTTTCAAACAAGAAGATTAATTTTCTACTAGAAAGACAAATTTTCTACTAGAAAGACAAATTTTCTACTAGAATGACAAATTTTCGAAAAAATACATAAATTTCCAACTAAATGCTCAAATTTCTAACTAAAAAAAAAACATTTCCAAACAGAAATGAAATAGCTAAATTTTCTGTTAAAAAAAAATAATTTTCAACTAGAAAAAAGCGAATTTTGCAATAGAATGAATCTTAAAAAAAAATACTTTTTAACAAAGTAGTATAACTTTGAACTGAAAAAGATTGAAAAAAGACGAATTTTTAATGCAATACTTAATTTTTCTTCAAAAATTGATTTTCAAAAATAACAACAAAAAAAACAGCTTTCAAATAAAATAGCTAAATTTTAATCTAAAGAAATAAATTTGCAATTTAGAAAGATTTGTAACCAAAAATGAAATATTTTAATTTTTAGATAAAAAAATAATTTTGAACCAAGAAAAAGGAGATTTAAACGAGATACCTCAATTTTCCAACAAAAATAATGAATTTCCAAACAAAAAGATGAATTTTCACACTAGAAGATTAATTTTCCACCAAAAAGTCGAGTTTTCAACTAAAAAATAAATTTTTAACAAAAAAAAATGTTTTTAACAAATTAAATAAATTTCTAACAAAGTAATAAAATTTCTGACCAAAGAAATGAATTTTCAACCAAAATAAATGAATTCACAAAAAAGAAGATTAATTTTCTAAAAAAGTCAATTTTCAAACACACAGGTGAATTTTTAACTAAAAAGATCAATTTTCAAGAAAAGAAAAAGGAATTTAAAAAAAATTAAATCAAATTTTCAACCCAAAAATAATTGTTTAACGAAAAATATTAATTGTTAAGCACGAAGATTCACTTTCAACCAAAAGAGACGAATTTTCAATGATATAGACGAATTTTCATCCAAATAGTTCATTTTTAAACTAAAAGAGGCAAATTTTCAACCAAAAACAGACAAGTTAAGTTTTCAGTTAATCAATTTTTACGGAAAAAAATTACTTTCATAAAAAAACTAAAAACAGTTTAATTGAACTAAAAGAGACGAATTTTTACTAAAATTGTTGAATTCTCAACCGAAATAGATGAATTTTTAACAACAAAAAAATCATTTTTAATTAAATAATTGAATTCTCAACCAGATAGTTGAATATTAAACCAAAGAATGAATTTTTCATTAAAATGTTCAATTTTTAAACCAAAAAAATGAATTTTGTATCCACTATGAATTTTCAACAGAAAGGTTAATTTTTACATTAAAAAAACACAAAAATTTCAAATTTCTACAAAAAGAAATAAATTTTCAAACTCAAAAAATTAATTTCCAATAAAAGAATTACATTTTCAACCCGAAAATAAAAAAATTAAAAAAACTACAACAAAACTTGAATGTCCAAGTCAAAAAAAGACGAATTTTCAACAAAAGAGTTGAATAATAAACCAAAAACGATAATATTTTTAAAAATAACTATTTAACGAAAAAATTAATAGTTGAATATCCAGTTTAAAAAATTAATTTTCAAACAAAAAAATTGATTTTAACATTATAGTTCAATTTTTAAAAAATAGATAAATTTTCAATTAAAATGATGAACCTCTAATCGAAAAAATTGATTTTTAAACATTTTTAACATTTTAATACAAAAATGAAGTTTTCAACCCAAAGATGTGCATTTCTTTCTAAATTTGTAGAATTTTCTACCAAAATAGTTTAATTATTTATTTTGTTTATTTATTCATTCATTCATTTTTTAATCATCAAATAATATGAATAAAATTAATTAATTTACTTATTAATTATAAATCAAAATTAATATAATTAAACTAATTAATAGTTGAATTTTCATCAAAACAGTTGAAAAATAAAACATGATGAATGATTTTTGAACAAAATTTTTAAATTATCAACCAAACGAGATAAACTTTTAAACAAGATAAAATTTTAACAACAAATTCAATGGATAAATTTTCAGTTAATAATTAATTTTTAACAAAATGATCAAACCAAGTAGTTGAATTTTCAAAAAAAATAGTTGAATTCTAAAAAAAGGAGAATAATAATTTTTGAAATCAAAAGATTAATTTTAATTTTCAACAAAATAATTGAATAATAAACCAAAAAGGATCACTTTTTAACAAAATTGTTAAATTTTAAACTTTTTTCAAATTTCTTCTAAAAGAGGCGAATTTTTAAACTAAAATGATTAATTTTCAATAAAAGAATCTTAATCGTTTAATAATTAATGAAAATTAATATAATAAAAGATAAATAATAATTGATAAATATTGATTATTATTAATTTTTTTGTAAATTAGTTGAATTTTCAACAAAATAGTTGTATCCTCGATAACAAAAATTTAAATAACAAGTTAAATTTAAATAAGATGAACTTTATACTAAAGGAAACGAATTTTTTAACTGATTTTTCATCAAAATTTTTAATTATCAACTAAGCAAGATACATTTTTAACTACAACTGGAATAGCTAAATTTTGAATCAAAAATTAATTTTTTTTTAATATTTAAAATTTCAACAAAGTAGTTGAATTTTCATCAAAATAGTTGAGTCCTCGAAAAAAATCAAAATAAACAATTAAATTTAAACGCGATGAAATTTCCACTAAAAGAGAAGAATATTTAAACTAAAATGATTAATTTTCAATAAAAGAATATTAATATTAATTATTCAATAATCAGTTACAATATAATAATAAATAAATATAAATAATAATTAATATTAATTTGTTACTAAATGAATTCAGTTTTCCACCAAAATACTTGAATTTTCAACACAAAAAAACGAATTTTCATAAAAACAGTACAAAAATAATACAAAAAGAATTAGTTTTTATCAAAATTGTTGAATTATGAACTAAAGAAGATAAATTTTTAACAACAAGAGGGATAGTTTAATTTTTAATTAAAAATGGATTTTTTCTTTCATAGTTAAAATTTCAACCAAGTAGTTGAATTTTCAACAAAATAATTAAATACTGAAAAAAAAAATAATTACAAAATAAACAGTTAAATTTAAACTTAAACACGATAAAATATCTACTAAAAAAGGCGAATTTTTAAAGTAAAATAATTAAATTTCAATAAAAGAATAATAATATAAATTATTAAATAATTAATATAATAATTTATAAATGATAATAATTTTTGAATCATAATAATTTTTAAATAATAATTAATATTAATTTCTTACTAAATTAGTTGAATTTTCTACCAAAATAGTTCAATTTTTAGGAAAAGTTCATCTTCTTGGCTAGAAAATTAATATTTTTTGGTTGAAACTTCAACTATATACTTGAAAACTTAATTATTTTCTTGAATATTCAACTATTTTGTTTAAAATACTTCTTTTTTTTGAAAATCATCTGTTTTGTTTCAAATTTTTTTTTAATTTTAATTTTTTTGGTTGAAAATTCATCTTTCTTGGTTTTTTGACTAAAAAATTAATTTTTTTTTTTTTGAAAATTCTCCTACTTTATTGAAAATTTAAGTATTTTGTTTGAAAGTAATCTTCTTTTTTTTTGAAAATCATCTGGTTTGACTTAAAAATTAATATTTTTTGATTGAAAATTCAACTATTTCGTTGAAAATTTAATTATTTTCTTAAAAATTCTGCTACTTTGTCCGAAAGTAATTTTTTTTTTTTCAATCAACTTTTTTTTGCGAATTTGTTTGTTATTTTTCGATAGAAAACTCGTCCCTCTGGACTGAGAATTTATCTTTTTTGTTGAAAAATTCTTGGGAGAAAATTCGTCTTTCATTGTTGAAAATTAAACTGTCTTCTGAAAATGTTGCCTTTTTGACTTGAAAATTAATATTTTTTGGTTGAAAATTCAACTATTTTGTTGAAAATTTAATTATTTTGTTAAAGATTCAACTTCTTTGTCCAAAAGTAATTTTTTTGTTCAAAATCAACTGTTTTGTTGCAAATTTGTTTTTTATTTTTAATTAGAAAACTCTTCCCTGCAGATTGAAAATTCATCTTTTTTGTAGAAAATTTCTCGTTTTGAAATTCATCTTTCTTGGTTGAAAATTCAACTATCTTGTGAAAAGTTCGTCTTTTTGACTAGAAAATTAATATTTTTTTGTTGAAAATTCTACTAATTTGTTGAAAATTCAAGTATTTTTTTCAAAGTAATCTTTTTTTCAAATCATCTGTTTTGTTGTAAATTTTTTTGTTTCAAAT
>CAKNXH010001852.1:39451-71212 GCA_932178445.1 Andricus quercusramuli | reverse complement strand
TATATATATATATATATATATATATATATATATATTATTTATTATTATATATTATATATTTATTATCTATATTTTCTTATCTCAACCAAATAGATCTGAAAAAATAACCATCCATAATGTAACTAAAAAAGTCGTTTATAAAAACGATTATTTTTCAAACAAAATACGTTTATACAGTACGTTTTAGTTGTTCAAACAATATACATAAGTTCTGAGATAAGAAAATACTAAATAATAAGCGACATAGTGTAAGAGATTCGAAAAAACTGGAATTTCCCCAACTTTATTATGAAATAGCGCATGTAAATGATTATTATTAGTTTAAATAATTGCACAATGTCATTCGTAAGAAATATCACTCCTCAGATTCATTAATTGCGTCATTAATTCAAGAAAATAGTAGTAACTTTTCAATATTTACAGGAGAAAAAATAATTTAAAAAAATAAAAATTGTTTGAATAATTTCCAAATATTTTATAAGAGAAATATTTCAAGGAATCTGTATTATCACCAGAGAATAACAGATATTTTTTAAAGTCTTTTCAGACTGGATGGAGATATGGATTAAAAATTGTTTTAATTAACTTTTTTTCTGAAAAAAGATCTCCTTTCAATCCGCTGGGAATCGAACCTTAGAAGTTCCGATTGCCGGTCGGGTGCTTTCCTATTAAGCTACTAGAAATATTACTTACCTAGAAAAGTCCTGGAATTCGTTTTTACCTGAAAAAACCTGGAAAATTCCTTGAATTGTGCTCATGGTTCTGGAATATTTGTTTTTTTAAAGAAAAAATAGTTTTTTAAACTTTTCCTCTCCTGAACGAAAAAATATTACCTTTTTAACAACAGACCGTTTATTTTATCACAGTGAAAATCACGATACTACAATCGAGCTGCTTCATCCTGACGACTGTAATTATTGTAGTGAAGAATTTTATTATTTGGTTGCAAATTCAACAATTTTTATTAAAAAGTCATACTTTTTATTTAAAATATCTACTACATTATTCGTTGAGAATTCATATTTTTTTGTAGAAAATTCATCTTTTTGTTTGAAAATGAGTTTTTTTGGTTGAAAAATAATTTTTAGACTAAAAACGTACCTTTTTTTGGCTGAAAATTGATATTTTTCGAATTGAAAATTCAATCACTGGGGTAAAACTTGAAGCACTTTGTTAAAAATTTATTTGTTTGAGGGTTGATCTCTTTGATTGAAAATTTGAATATTTTGCTGGAATTTGTTGTTCATTTCAAATTAATTTGTTAACCTACAAATGTAACTTTCCCATTTTTTTTGCTGAAATTTAATCTCTTCTTCAAGTCAAAAATTGGTCTTTATTGGTAGAAAACTAATCCTGTTGGTGGAAATTTTCTCTTTTTTGATAAAAATTGCAATTTTTTGGTTAAAAATGAACTTTCTTGTTGAAAACCAATATTTTCTGGTTGCAAATGCTGTCTTGTGGCTTGAATGTTCAACAATTTCTTTGACATTTTTCCTGTCTTGGCTGAAAAATCTTAATTTGTTGAATATTCGTCTTTTTGATTAGAAAATTGGTCTCTTTGGTAGAAAATTATTAATTTCGGATTAAAAATTTAACTGTTTTGTAGAAAATTGTTTTTGTTTTGTTTGTTAAAAATTGACCTACTTTATTAAGCATTCATTCTTTGGTTGCAGAATGTCAGATTCATCATTTTATTCGAAAATTCCTCTCTTTGGTTCCAAATTCAGCTATTTACTTCAAATCTATTCATTAAAAATTGATAATTTTTAGTTGAAAATTAAATTATTTGTCTGTAAATGGGTGTATTTTGTTGAAAATTCGTCTTTCTTGGTAGAAAATTAGATTACAAGTTAAACTATTTGGATAAAGGTTGAAATTTTAACTATTTTATTAAAAATTCGTTTTTTTTTTATCTGAATACATCTCTTTTTTATTAGAAAATTTATTCTCTTTATTAAAAATTCAATTACTTGGTTGGAATCTAAAAAAAAATTCATTTTCTGAATTGAAAATTCAACTATTCTATTTTAGGTTGAAAATTGATCGTTCTTAGTCGAAAATTCAACTATTAAATTTTTCATTGAAAATTCACCTTTTTTGGTTTAAAATTCAACCTTTTGGTTGAACGTAGAACTTTTTTCTTGAAAACTCATTTTATTTGTTGAGAATTTAACTATTCTTTCAAAAATGATTTTTTTTGCATTCAAATTATTTATTTATTTTTTGCTGAAAATTTATCTAATCCAGTTTTTGTTGAAAATTCATATTTTTTCAGTAAATTCATCTTTTTTGGTAGAAATTAAAACTATTCCTAATTAAAATTTAACTACTTGATTGAAAATTAAACTACTTTTCTTCAAATTTATTATATTGGTTGAAGACTTAACTATTTTGTTGAAAATTCTTTTTGCTCCACGAAAATTAATTTTTTCAATCTAAAATTCAATTATTCCATTTTTGGATTTAAATTTATCGTCTTTAGTAGAAAATTCAACTATTCGGTTGAAAATCTATGTTATTATTTGTTTGAAAATTGGTTTATTTTGTTGAAAGTTTGTCATTTTTTGGTAGAAAATTAATTTTCTTCGTTGAAAATTCGTCGTTTTTGGTAAAGAGTTCATCTTTGTAGGTTTAAAGTTAAAATATTTGATTAAAAATCTAACTATTTTACTGATTTTTTTTTCAATTCAACTCTTTGGGAGAAAATTTTACTATTTTATTGAAAATTCGTTTTGTTGTTGTTTTTGAAATACCAAATATCTAATTTTTCGTTGAGAATTCGTCTTTTTGTCGAACATTCCAATTTTCGTGTTAAAAATTCAACTAATTTTGGTTAAAGTTTTGGTTGCAAATTCAGATGTTTTGTTGAACATTCGCCTATTCCGACAGAAAATTCGTCCTTTCAAAAAATTCAATTATTTCGTTGGTAATACAACTGTTTTTAATTGAAGTTTAATATTTTCTGTTTCAAATTCGATTATTTAGATGAAAATCCGTCTTCGTAGATTGCAAACTCAAAAATTTGTTTGTAAAATCTACTTATTTACTAACAATTTAATTATTTAATTGCAAATAAATCTAAATTAGCTCAATTATGAAGAGCAAAAAAAAATTTAATTTCAAAAGTTTCATTAAATTGTTTTTAAAGCTGAAAAAAGAGAAACTTGGCATATTTTCTATCGTAGCGTCGTGATGTTTCGCCGTGATGAAATAAACAATAACCAAAAAAAAAACTTTTTGTTCTATAAAATCAGATTTTAGGGGCGTAAGAGAAATTCCGCATATGACATTTTTTCAGTTCCACTAGAGTCTAGACCTACAATTCCTACTATCTTTCGCGGAAAGTATTATTTTTCACTGTAAAAAAGTACCTGGAAAAATGTATATTGCTGTCCTGGAAAGCCTGGAAAAGTCCTGGAATTTTTGTTTGAAGAAACGCTAGACATCCTGCTTAAGGATTGAAAGTTACCAATGTGTGATTTCTAGGGTAGGATTTGAGATGTTGAATAAGTAACCAAAAATGAGTTTCCTAAAGTGATATTGTCAAGGTAAATTTATCATTCTTATAGGTAGTTTGTTCCAAAGACGATCACAAAAAATAACAAGTCAAATTTCACATAAAACCAATACCTTCTCATTAGAATGAGAATGTAATAAAAGACATTTTCACTTTACACATGTGGTGTGGCTGAATTTTTAGTACTGCACAGAAAAATGGTGGGCTCATTTTTGTTGCAGCTCATTTGTTATAGTCTCGAAATGAAATATTTTTTTTTTCAAAATAAGAATACTTAAAGTGTGAAACTGTAACATGAAGATAGCTGCATTCTCATTCTCCGGTGTTTCACTTTTGTTGCAATTCAAAACAACATCGAAATGGTCTACTTTGAAGAATCGATGTTTTCCTGGGTGTTTCTCCTCACGGAGTTTGGAATGTGTCGGTTGATCTTTGTCAATCAAATTGAAGAGGCTAAAATGATAGTGCGGAGCTTCATTACTGAATAGGCTATTAAGCAAGTTGCACATCAAGAATTGTCTTCTTTTGAAGACGTTAAGAAGTCCTGCTCTTTCTTTTTGTTGGCTAATATGGTAACTTTTGGGGATGTTATAGATGTAGATATACCGAATGCAAGCATTAAGCAAACTATCAAGCTTGGCATTCAGCTCATCAGTAATATCGTCATATGTCACCCAGCCGTAGTCAAAGAAAGGGATAATGAGGCTTTTAATGAGGAGGATATGAGTTGTTGTAGGAAGTAATTCTTTATTCCTGTTAAGTTGTTGGAGGACTCTAAAGGTTTTCTCGAAATATCCGCAACTTATTCATTCCAAGTATAAGAAAGCGATCAGGAGTATAGCCTAAATCTTTCACAGATTCCATAAAGGGGATGATATGTCCAGCAATCAAGAGAGGATGTAATGTTGCAATTGTTTCAAGTGATAAAGACGGAGAAGGTCCTATGATTCTAGCAATATTTTTAGCAGAGTTAAGAGTAAGGCTACTTGTCATGGCCCACTGCACCATCAGATCGATATCCTCCTGTACCTTTTGAAGTCAGCTCTTGAGAGTACACTGTTAGAAAATTCTCTACTAAATTTAGTATACATATAATGGAAGCAAGAATGCATAACCTGAAATTAAATTTAGTATACCAGCGTACAGTAAATTTAGTATATTCTTACTGAATTTAGTATACACGTATATGAAATTTAGTATACGCGTGTACTAAATTCAGTATACATATACTGAATTTACTGTACGCTGATATACTAAATTTAATTTTATGTTGTGCATTTTTGCTTCCATTACATGTATGCTAAATTTAGTAGAGATTTTTCTAACAGTGTAGCAATAGGTCCAGAAAGGTGAAGCTTGATGTCGTCAGCATATTTGTATAAATATCAAATAGAGTCGGTGGAAACGTGGATCCCTAAGGACACCACCCTTAACTTAGGTCCCCTATACTTAGGTCATTCAAAATGCATTCATTGCAATATGAAAAAGACCGAAAAACATAAAAAAAATGCATAAGAAATCAATCATACGTAGTCCAATATTGCGCGTTAGAGAAGATGACGTTTATCATTTTAGCACTTAAGCCGTAAACCTGGGTCATTCATGTCCTAGCGAAAATTAAGTGACTGAAGACTTTACGTTGTTTATTTACAAAAATTGTTCAAATAGTTCATTTTTATCTGAAAGTCTTTTGTATGTTTGTTGAGTATACACTTCAGTTGTGGTCCCTGAATTTTTTCAGATTTTTCCTAACAGTGAAAATTATTGAAAAATGCGCTGGAAGTGAGCGACCCAGGTTCACAGGTTGAAGGCGCCAAAAAAACGTTTACGGTTTGGATGTTAATTTTGAATTCCTTTTCATTTTTGCATTTGAACTGCTGAAGAGGAAAAGGATATTTTTTCAAAATTTGACTAATGAATTAGAAAATAAATAACTATTTTATGAGTCAAAACTTCGAACCTTCCAAATAATAATTATTGAATAATGAAAGTCATGTAGATTAAAGATGATATCTTATCAAAAATATTTAACAGTGTGATTAAAAGTTTTATTTCCAGGAATATTTATAATAATTATTTATTTATATAATAATAAATGATAAATTAATAATTTTTTACTCTAGAGGGCAAGATTTTTTCAATACAAATAATTACTAATGGCCAATTTTAATAACACTTGTGACTTTCTTGTAATGTTTAACAAATTTCTATTTATCTAAAATTTGCTGGAAATGTTGAAAATAAAGAAAAATTAATTGTTTAAATAATCACATAATGTTCTCAACGAAATTTATTACTCCAAACAATGACCAACTATTACATTTCATTCAGAAAATACGATTATTTTTTACATGTTTTAGTAAAAAATGGTTTAAAGAACTAAAATTCATTTAAACAATGAAAAAAAATTGTTTAAAGTCATGAGGGATGTTTAGATTGTTCGTATCAATATTTTCTTTTAACGAATGATTCGACAATTTTGTTTTCAGAAAGATATTATCTTATTGTGAAAATATATTATATTATTAATGAAATAGGAATAAAATACTAATTTAAGCTGCATATGTTCATAAACATCCGCCTTTTCGTGTAAAAAATAAATTTGTTACGGGTTTTCAAGTAATAAACTAGAAGCTAATATGCATCGTCTTTAACAAATGTATTTTTTAAATCAAGACTCATTTTTACCAATTGTATTTACGTTTTTGTTTTTAAAAATATGTTATAATATTGTACGAAAGTTTTACAAAATATAAAAAATTTCAACCAAATATAAATTTTCTACGAAATGGTTGAATTTTTAAACCCAAAGTACGAATTTTCCACAAAACAGTGAATTTTTCAACAAATCATTTGGATTTTCAACGAAATATTTACAATATCAGGTGAAAAAAAATTAATTTTTATGAAAGAAAGCAAACGAATTTTGAACTAATATTATGAATCAACTAAAAAGCTGAGCTTTTAAGAACGATAGTTCAAATTTCAACCAAGGATCCTAATTCTCAAACTAAAAAGATGAATTTTCAGGAATAAAAGTAATTGATGATATTTCAACCAACAACAAAAAAATTGTAATTAAAAATTAAAAACAGCTCAATTTATCCAACGGGAACGAATTTTCAACAATATAATTAAATTTTCGAATAAATTGTTAAATTTTAGAATAAAAAAATGAAAATTCTACAGAACAGTTGAATTTTTAACTAAAAAATTAATTTGCAACGAAAAAAGATTAGATTTCAAACAGCAGGTTACAATGTTTACTACAAAAGGTGGAATTTTATCAGCAATAGATGATATTTCAAACCAAAAAGAGAAATATTCAACAAAATAGTTGAATTTTTAATCTAGAAAAATGATTAGGCAAGAAAAATAAATTTCAATAAATTTGTTGAATTTTCAATCCAAAAAGACGAATTTTCAACAAAACATTTGAATTTCCAATCAAGAAGTATGTCTTTTCACCAAAATTGTTCAATTTTCAAGAAAATGATTTAATTTTGAACGAAATAATAAACATTTTTATCGAAAATACTATTTATACTCTTTTTGGTCTCTGAAGTGAGTCAGAGGCCTGTAGATTAATTAATTTCGATGCCAGAACGACCTGAATTCTTTGATTAGAACGTCCACCCTGTTTAAATAATCAATTAAGTGTTATTTCAAGAGATATAACGGAATTCGATGATTAATTATTAACTAATTAACTATTAATTAAGAATTTTTAGAAGAGGAAATATTCTTGATTATATAATTGATTTCTTAAACATTTTTCATGTTTTTCGGGCTTTTTTATATTGCCGTGCATGTATTTTGAACGACCTAAGTCGTCCAATCGCTTAATTTTCCTTCTATCAATTGATAGAAACAGGGTGAATAATCGCCTCTTTCCAGGTATCAGAAAGTATTTCCACCTGTAGAAATGTGTTATAGATGTGCAAGAGAACAGGGCAAAGCAAGGCGATTTATTTTAATTGAAACACCATCAGAACATTGGGCATTTGATTTTACCTCGAAGAATTTTTCAATTGGGGTTTCTTGTTATGTCAGAAGAGAATAATTTAGTGTTATAAAAGGAGAGGAAACTGAGGACGGGCAAGGAGTGCTGTTTTGCAGAAGTGTGGGCTTTGTGGTGAAAGCTGTTAAAATATCTGCCGGGGAGAAAATTGTTATCAGGAGCCAGGTGTTTCAGAGGAATAAGTCCAATCCGTTGATAAAAACAAAGTATTATTTTAGGACTAGATTTAGGTATTACTTGGAAAAAATAGTCTTGAGGGGTACGAAAATGATACCACTGGTGGGAACCCAGATTCATCTGTTTTACATTGAAAATAACAGCATGAAGTTATTATATTCAAAAACAGGTCACGAAAAAATAATACGATAAAAAAAGAGATCCCTAGTTTTCACAGTGAAGCAGATGTTTTCATTTCTATTCAAATCTCTGATATAAGAAAAGTGATTCGAGGAGTGGACTTCTGGTTTATTTTTATGTACGATTTTATTTGTGAAATGATCATCAATTATGGCAAGAAATTCCTCAAAATTCGAAGATAAAAATTACTAAGGCAAAATTTGACAACTTCTGCCCACATAGGAAATGATGAAGTCAGAAAATAAATCTTCACTTTTTCCTGTTTGATAAACTGTCGGAATATTATGAAGTATAATTTGAAACGTCTGGCTTCTGACTTGTTAATTGTATTTGCACACGTATCATTTGTAGGTATATAGCCTCAAATTAGCAATAAAATTATTATTACTTGTCCGACGATGCTTCACGCGCTTCCTTTAGTAAATTATTAAGTAAACATGCGAAAGTGATTTAATATAGAAAATCTATTGATACAATTTAATTCCAAGATTTTTACGCCATAATTTATTTTTGATGATATCGATTATGCTTATTTAACCAGCCTTATTCATTGGTTCTTTTTCTGTTGGAAGGGCGAAGCTGCTGAGAAATCTTCAAAATAAAAAAAATGGGTAAGTGTACGTTGTTGAATCATTTTTTATTTAATTATTAGAAGAATAAAATAATTAATAATAATAACTCATTATTGTTATTGATATTGTATACACAATGATTGAAAATATAGTTTTGTTTGGTCTAAAAAAAAGGTATCATTCCCTGATGATAAGATTCAAGATCTTGAAACATGTGGGATTTCCCCAGCGAAATGATTAAATTTTTATACATAGTGGAAGAAATAATGTATAATTTTAATTTGTTGCAAATTGCAAATGAAAATTATATACATTTCCGGCAATGTATCATTTTTCTGCCTGGCTTGTGTAGATTCAAAAAATTGGGAGTAAAAATTAAAAAGAAACAAGTATGAGAAATAGGGTGATCCAAAAAACTGAGTTTCGATTTTCTGTCATCATCCCCCTCCCCAGTTCATTCGGTTTCCGGAAAAAGAAATTTCAATTTTTTTTCATATCGGACAATCTGTGCCCCCGAATTATGAGCTCAGTTAAAAAAAAAGTACTTCTTGTTAACCTTTTGTAAATTAAAGTTTAGTCACTTCTTAAGGAATCTTCAAAGAATAATTTCAATCCAATTTTTTTTCATCTTGAAGTTTGATCCAAAAACCCCCTTGTATTAGGCACGTAAATTAAAAAAAAAACGAAAATTAAAAGATATATTTGATTTTTTTCAACATGAACAATTTTTATTTATTAAGTGACAAGTTTCCAAGTATTTTTCATCTAATTTTTGAATTGTCTTGACAATTATTATTTGTTTGAAGAATTTTTTCCCTGAAAATTGTGAAAAGTTATATTTTTCGGGACGAATGATACAGTTTGTGAATGTCAAGAGTAATATTTCTCCTTTAACGTATTATTTCATTGGAACAATTATCATTCGTAAAACAATTTTTTCGATTCCAAGGATAGTTAGCATGTAGTTAAACAATTTTCATTGGCTTTAACCATTTTTTTCCTGGCGGGTCTGAAAAATGTATTTTCTGGAAGTAATGGTAATTTTTTCCTCTGTAAACCCTGAAAAGTTAATATTTTCTTGAATCAGTGACGCATTTAATGAATTTGGGGAGTAATATTTTTGTGAGAGACATTGTGCAATTATTTAAACAAACAATAATCAGTCAGTTGTGCCCTTTCATAGAAAATGTGGAGAAAATTCTAGTTTTCTGGAATATCTTACATTATGTCGCTTGTTATTGTACCCGCGTTTTTCAGACCATAATCATTTTTTAAACAATTTTGTTCAGTCACGCTATGGATAGTTATTTTTTCAGGTGATATTAAATATTTAAATAATTGCAAACTGTCTTTCAGAAAAAGTGTTTCACTCAACATTCATTGACTACGTCATTGATTTAAGAAAATAATAACTTTTCACAATTTACGGGGGAACAAATTTTTCGTTCAAATGACGATTGTTTAAGTAAGTGCCAAATATGCTAAGCAAAACAATATTATTCTTAAAATTCGTTAAATGTGTTATTAATTCCGGTAAATACTGAATTTTCACGATTTACTGACAAAAATGGTTTGAACTGATAATAATTGTTTAAACAATTGAAAATTAGTTGAGACATACTTGGAAGCTTGTCACTTATCGAATAAAATTAATTCATGCGAAACAATTAAAAAAAATTCTGTCTTTAGGATGAATTTGACATAAAACTGATATTTTACATTTTTTTTCATTTACCGGGTACGATACAAGGAGGTCGGGGGGCCAAAATTGAAAGTTATTTGAGAAGAAATTATTCCTTGAAAATTTCTTAAGAAGTGACTAAACCTAAATTTACCAAAAGTTAATAACAAGTACTTTTTTCCACTTTTTTGAAAATTTAGCTTTTATCATATAAAATTGCATGTTAATTTCAAAAGCCCAGGGACGCGGGTTAATGTTGACCGATGTGGAAATAAAAAATAGCGAATTTCTTTTTCCGGAAAGGAAAAATTTTTTTTTTCAAAAAGAAAGGTGAAAATTTTAACATGTATACATTTAGACCACCCTATTGAGGACCGTGCTTAAATTTTTTAATTTTTTCCATTTTTTCAGAATATTTTGTTCATAAAGAGCAGTCTTTGGCTGATTTCAGTTAGTCATGCTAGTTTTTATTTAAATTTATTCATGATTATTGAATTTATCACTTAAAAATCAAACTTATTTTATTATGTATAAAATTTAATATTGAAAATGGAAATATTCTTACGAAATAATATTTTTGATTTCATTAGCTTCAAGTTGAATGATGCAAATGGCCAGAAAATTGCGATAAAATATTGATACTTAATTCAAAATTTTCATTAATTACGAAAATTTAATTTCCAGATACATACACAGTGGAGGGCATTGCTCAAAGAGCGATTGACGCAGCAGGTGAGTTATTCGAATTTTTGGTGTGAAAGATAGAAAACTATTAATTGTTATTTTGTTTTTGAATAATAATAAATAATAAATTATCTACTATATTAATTATTCTTTTATTATTTTGCCAGAAGTATAATTTACTGTAACAAATTGGCCCTTAGATACATTTTTAATTTTGGTATTTTTTACAGGATTTGGTAAATACAACCTGAAAATTGCGGCACTTGGAGCTTTAATTTATTTCAATGTCGCGTTGAGTGTAATGAGTACGGGATTCGTATTGCCGGCAGCAGCATGTGATTTCAAAATGACGACGATTGATAAAGGATACATTGTGGCGGCCCCTTTATTAGGTAAATTATAATCTACATTTACGTAATATTATAGATTATTTAAAACTAATGTAGCCGTTGGCTAAACATGGATATTAAAAAGTATAATAAAAATAATTAAAAATAATAAAACTTAATATGGAACGTTTTAATTTTCTAAGATTTCTAATCAAAAATTATTTTTTTAAATCGTATTTTCAACAAAATAGTTGAATTTTCAACCAAAAAAAGTTAATTTTAAAACAAGAAGAATGAATTTTTTATGAAGAAAGGTGATTTTTCTACCTTGAAAGACGGTTTTTCAAAAAAAAAAAAGAACTATTGAATTGTAGACCATAAAATATGAATTTAACAAAATAGTTACATTTTCAACGTAATAATTAAACTTTTAAAAAAATAGTTTAATTTTCAACCAAATAATTGCATTATCAACCTACAAAGATGCAATTGCAGCCAAATAATTGAATTTTTAATCAAATTTTCTACCAAACAGTTAGATTTTTCACTTATGAAGGATATATTTTCAACCAAAAGTAGGATAGTTAAATTTTCGGATAAATTCTTTTTTAACCCAAAATAACCCAAATAAATGTTTAACAATGTAGTTCAACTTTCAACTGAACAGTTTTATTTTCAACCAAAAAAGATTAATTTTTATCCAAATAGTGAAATTTTCAACAAATTTTATGAATTTTTCACCAAGAAGATTAATGTTTTATCGAAAAAGATGAATCGAACAAAAATACATGAATTTTCAACAAAATTCTCGAATTTTGAAGCCAAAATGACGAATTATCTACAAAAATGTGGAATTTTCAATCCAAAAATTAGATTTTTCAACAAGAAAATTAATTTACTATGAAAAAGTGAATTTACATCCAAATAGTTGAATTTTCAAAAAAAAATACGATTTTTCGACAAAGCATGTTATAGATGATGTTTGAACAAAAAATATTTTAATTTGAAGTCAAAAATAGTTGATTTCAACCAAAAGAGTTGAATTTTCAACTAAAAAAGATCAATTTTTAATTAAAAATAATTGATTGAATACTTGATTTTCAACCAAAAATTAAATAGTAAAATGTCCAGTTGAAAAAATTAATTATCAGTAAAAAAAAGTAAATTTTCAATCAGAAATGAATTTTCAATCAAAAGTTTTAACATTTAATCAAACATTTGAATTTTTAACTAAAAAATAACTTTTCAACCAACAATATTAATTTTTAACCAAAAAGCCGAATGATCAACAAAAGACAATAATTTTCAACCAAATAGTTGAATTTTCAATGAGAATAGAACAATTTTCAACCACATAGTTGAATTCTTAACAAAGAAAGATAAATTTTCAACCAAAAATGGAATTGTTGAATTTACGGTTTAAAAAATTAACTTTCAACATAAAATGAATCAAATTTTTAAAAAAATAGTTAACTTTTCAACCAAAGAAATGAATTTGAAATAACAAAAGTATTCTTTATGAAAGTAGTTTAACATTTATACAAGTAATTGAATGGTCGACCAAAAAATATGACTTTTTAACAAAGTAGTTGCATCTTCAACAAAATAATTAAATTTTCAACCAAATAGTAGAATTTGTAACCAAACAAGATGAATTTCGAACCAAAAATATAGAAGTAGATTTTTTAACAACAAAAAATTAACTTCCCTTATCCACAAATAGTTTAATTGTTTAACTGTGTTCTATTGATTCACTCAAAATTTAAGCGAAGAAAGCAAGAAAAAGGGGATATTTCGTGAAAACAAGAAAAAGAATCTTCAACGAAAGGGGAAAAGAGTGTGAAGTTACTTTGAGCACACACCCCACTCTCATCCCCTGTTTTTCAGTAATAGCCCCCCCCCCCTTAACCCCCTCAACACGACGTTTTTGTTGAAACTTGTCAATCTGCGGCTCCACCGTAGAGATGGAGTCCTGGTTCTCTGGCATTCTTGAATGAAAGGGAATCACATCCAGTCGTACGTGCCAGGGATCTCCTTGGATTCCCAGTGTCGAAGTTGAGTTGGCCTTTATAAGGCCACCAAGGGGAAAACAGTGTGCAGTTACTTTAATTAAACCCCCCACCCTCATCCCCTGTTTTTCATTAATAGCCCACCCCCCCTTAAACCCCTCAACACGACGTTTTTGTTGACACTTGTCAATCTGCGGCTCCACCGTAGAGATGGAGTCCTGGTTCTCTGGCATTCTTGAATGAAAGGGAATCTCATCCAGTCGTACGTGCCAGGGATCTCCTTGGATTTTCAGTGTCGAATTTGAGATGGCCTTTATAAGGGCACCACATGGAATTAGTGCTCTCCTTGAAGGTCCATGATAAAATGCGTGAGTGGTTTTATACCCCCCCCCCCCCCTCAAATTAGAAAATATAGTTTATGGACGGCAGTAGTTTATCAGAAATTTATGATGAAGACAAAAGACATTGGAACTAATGAGCCTGAGTGGAGAGCTTTACATAATGACGTTGTGAAGCTCTTCGCCTGGGGGTGCGTGCTCGAGAGATTGATCAGCGACTGGGGTCGGAACAATGTTGCAGAACGGACGTTTTATTTAAATAAGCAACATGGGAATTCTAGATTAATCTCAAAATTCATCCCCACCTCTCCCTCTTATACCGCCTCGTATACCTCTCTTTCTCACTTTTCTTATTTAAACTCCTTGATCCCCGGCTAGAACCGATTGAGTCACGCTTATCCGGAAAGGGATTTAGTCTAATAGTATTATAATGATATGAGATATATAATTGAATAAGTCAAAAATTTATTATATTTTTAGGTTCATGCTTCGGACCACTTGTATGGGGATTTTTAGCTGACTTAAAAGGACGAAGAATGTCATTAATGTCAGCATTATTCATGCAGGGAAATAGTGAACTTTTAATGTCATTCACCCCAAATTATTGGTGCTTCCTGTTTTTGAAATTCCTCAGTGGCTTTGCGTAAGTTATAATAATATACATATATAAATAAACATTATTAGAAACTCGTTCTTATCATCGAAGAAATAATTGTCTGCAAAAAGGAATTTGAACGGAATAATTTATACGGTTCGGGATAAATTTATTTTTATAATTATAATAAACATACTGAGTGTTTTAGTTTCTAATGTTTAATTTAGTATTGAATTTCAAATTCAAATTCAATGAAACATTTTCAGTTCTATTGGTCAACTTTCCCTCCTATTTACTTATGTGGGGGAATTCCAAACCACTCAATATAGAAAAAAAATTCTTTCATTCATGGATGCTGCCCTGATTGTAGGAATGATCACTGTCCCAGGTAAGAAATTTAAAAAGAATGTAATAGGTTTTTGCAAAAATTATATTGAATGAATTTTAGAAATATGTTATTAACATTCAGCGGTGTTAACATACGAGTTTTTAAAATTTTAATAGATACAGATTTCTATGTGAAGAAGTTTACTTCGGGCAAAATAATTTTTTAAGAACAAAAAAAATCTACCTCGGCCTGGATTTGAACCAAGAACACCACTATCTATGAGTGGAGCATTAAACAATGTCGCCACCCAGTAATCGGTTTAAAATCGAAATTTGAATTAATTAAAAATTTCAAAGCTCAGACATTAACATCTGCCGAGGCCTCGGTCGTGTAATTGGTTAACGTTCCAATCATGTACTCGTATAGTCGCGTTCCCGGTTCAAATCCAGGCCATGGCCTATTTTTTCTTGTTCTTAAAAAATTATTTGTCAAGAGTAATCATTTTAACATCGAAATTTTTAGTAATTCACAATTATATTTACATTTTTTTAAAAATTTATTTCAGTTTTGGCGTGGCTAATCGTTCCAATGGAATTTCAATTTCGAAATGAGTACCTTCTTTTCCGATCCTGGAATTTATTTGTCATGTTGTGCTCCATACCGGCTGTTTTAATTGCATTTTGGTTAATTTTTCTTCCGGAAACCCCGAAATTTCTTGCAGAATCTGGTCAAAATTTCGAGTTACTTAACGTGCTTGGTGATATTTATGTGACGAATAGCAAGCAACCCGTTGAAACATATTTTGTAAGTGAACTGTGATTACATATTTGATCAATAAGTAGCAACATTAAGTAGCAACATCAAAAATATAAACAAGATTAAAATTCAATACCAAACAGATTTTTTTAAATATTTGGTTCGAAATTGGTTGAAAAAATAATTATTTAATTATTAATATTTTCTAATTGAAAGCGTTGGAAAAAAAATATTTGAACGATTTTTATATGAAAACGTTCCAAATTAAATAATTTTATATTATGTAAAATTTGGAAAAAGGACAATATTTCGGATGGAATGGAAAGGAATCAAACTTCTATTACTAATAAATTAAAGCGTTTAAAAATTAAATTAATTCAAATTGAAAATTTCAAAATCCGAAGACCTCAGAATTGAAAAATTTAATGCTAACTTCTTTGAAAATTGGATAATTTAAATAGAAAGGAGTTGAAATAGTATCATTTCTAATTCAAAGCGTTCAAAATTGAATAATTTTATCTTGAATTGTAGATTCTCGAAATTTAATAACTTCAGATGAAAATGTCCAAAATAGAACAATTTCAAAACGTTAAAAATCAAAAATTAAAAATTGAATGTTTCAAAGCCAAAGCTTCTGAATATCTAGAATTTGAAATGACATTTAAATTGATGATACAAATTTGTTTAAGAACAAAAAATACATTTTTATCAATTTTCAAATATAAACCGTTCAAATTGTATTATTCTAAGACAGCGATCAAAATAGAAATGGATTTTTAAATGGGAAACTTAAAAAATGAGTAAATTTCTGGTATAGAACGTTAAAAATTAAATGAATCCAAACTTAATTTGAAACTGAAGAAGTCACAAAGAATAGTGATAGTAAAACATTTTCATACCTAAACCCTTTAAAATTCCAATTATTTTAAGTAAATTTACATAACTATAAAATTACCAATTTATAATTTTTTAATTATACTTTTAAAATTTCAACAATTTCGATTTTAATTACAAAATTTAAATTTATGAAAGGGAAAAATTTATCATTCCACATGAAAATTCAGAACTCTTAAATTTTAATAATTCAAAATTAAGTAAATTATTCAATTACTGAAGTTTAAATTTCAGATAGTTGAATTTTCATCTATTTTTATTTTAATCAGCACAATTTTTAACAAAGTTGAGTTTGAAATGTTCAATATTTTTGGAAATTTTCAAATAATAAATTATTTATTTTTCAATATCTATTTCTAAAATCTTCTCATTTCTGAGGCTTGAACCTAAGAAATTATAGTCTGTCTAAAATTTAAACTAAAAAATTTAGAGTATTCTAATCTAAACAAAAAACAATTTTTAACTTTTTATTTGCAAATGATTTAATTTTTAACACTTACTTTGGAACTATCATTCCTTCTGGAAAGTTTGCAAAATTTTTAAAAATGGAACAATTTTTTGATTGTACATGCTATATAGGCTTCCAATTTTTAAATGGCACAAATTTATTTTAAATCTTTCAATTTTAAATTGTTTTTCTCAGTTGATTTTGAAATTTTCAATTCTTCGGAACATTTCAAAATTAAAAATGATTTATTTTTCACTGCCTGGTTCAAAATATCACATTTTTGAGGATAGAATTTGAGAAATAATGTCTGAACAAAATTAAAACAAAAAATTTTAGGATATTTGGATCTACAAGAACAAAATTGTTGACTTTTTAATTTAAAATCGTTTAATTTTTTACACTTCATATATATTATTATTTAATATTGAAATTTGCCAATCTGATAAAAAATTAATACGAAACAAAATTGTTATATATTATTTCAATGTTTAAAATTTCATTTTGAGTTTTTTAATCTGAAATTGCTCTTTTCAGTTAATTTTGAAATATGCAATTTTTTGGAACATTTTAAAATAAAAAATAGTTCAACTTTCAATGCCTATTTCTAAAATCTTCTTATTTTTGAGACTTGAAATTGGAAATTTTCCTTTTAAATTTTTCATTGTTTTGCATTAATTTCAAAATTGTTTCATTGCAAATCCTTTCAACTAAAAATTATGAAACTACCAAGTATATCAACATTATATTCTACGATTTCGAAGAAGCAAAAAAACTTTTGTTTCAAAGCTTAAAAACTTAAAACTATTATTATTATTATTATAGTTGAACGTATTATTGATAAGTAACAAAGTATTTAAAGTGATTGAATAGATTTCTTTTACTAAAAAATGTGATTACCGTAAAAAAAGGACTGTTATTTTCACCGTTCGAAATTGAAGAATTTCCGATATTGTGACCCTTTAGGTTTAACTTTTCTAAAAACTCTAAAAATTGTATTCTTTCTAGTTGGAAACTTTCGACATTAATTAATTCAAACTTGATCCGTTGGAAATTAAACGGTTCTAAACTTCGTTTAAAAATTGAAGTATTCTTGAATTAGAATCTCAAAAATATAATTTATTGAAAATAATTGATTTTGAAATTGAATGGAAAATCATTATTAATAATTTCCGTAAACTAATATCGGAGACAGTAATAAAATAATAATTTTTTCAGGAAAAGTTAGCCAAGGACGAAAATATATATGTTAGTGATTTTGTGCACACTTATTGGAAAACACCAGTTGATCAGCAAAAGATGTTGAAAAAAGAAATCACAGTATACAAAATTTTACAAGATTTCAAAAAGCAAGCCCTGGATGTTTCGAAACCTCCATATGTTTCAAAGACAGTCCTGGCTTCTGTTTCAACATTTTGCATAACTTCATCTCATTATGCATTATTGCTTTGGTTCCCAGAAATTTTCCAAAGATTTTCTCAATTTGAGACCAAATTTCCAAATGAAACGACGAGCGTTTGTTCTGTTTCAAAAAAACTCTATTCGCTAAATGCAACCATGGCAAGTACATAAAACATAGTATGGAAAAGTATAATATCAAAATTGTATGACTTGTAATAATTTTTCAAAATTTTAATTATTTTCAGGCTAATACAAATATTGATCTTTTTGGATGCGAATCTAAACTCGATACAAGTGTTTATCTTAACTCACTCTGGCAGGCAATAGCTTGTATCCCTTTTTCGATTTTGTTACCAATGTTCGTTGATCGATTGGGATTCAAATTCTTCTTAGGTTTGTATAACTTCAATTTCTATTTTAGTTGCTGTTCCAAAAATACCAGATAAAATACAAATATATGCAGATTAAAGCAAAGAATAAAATAGTGCAGTTTGAATTTCGCGCCGAAATGACGTAATAATCCGGCAGCAACATTTACTGTATGGATTTTGACGTCACAGTGGCGCGAAATTTAAATTGCGAGATATTTTTCTTATTGCGGAATGTTAATATTAGTATAATTTTGTAATTATTGATAGAGTTAATTCAAAAACTACGTCACACTATTTTGAAAAAATGTTCCACTCCTTCCATCTTCATCTCTGATCATACCCTTTTCAAATCAAATTTTTTTCTCTAATTTAATTTGATAAACACCTGAACTAAAACACAAAACATACAAAAATAATATATTATGACAGAATTCACAGTACAAAATGCTCTAAAAAGGGAATATAGTATGATTTTTCACGAAAATAGGAGACTTTTTTTTTTTATTAAAATTAATGTATAGGCACCATATTGAATTCAATATTAACCGCTTAAGATTTCAAATCGAAATATATTGCATTTTTGAAAAAAGTTGAACTTAAACCCAAAAAGATGAATTTTCAACCAAGAAAGATGGTTCTTCAACCAAGTGGTCGAATTTTCAAACAAAAAAGTTTAACCTTTAGTCACAAACAGTTGCAATTTTGAAAAAATAGTTGATTTTTCGAATTGAAAAGGTCAATTTTTCCAGAAAACAGTTGAATTTTCAGGTAGAACTTTACTATACAAAAAGATGAATTTTCAATAAAAAATGTAATTGGTGATATTTCAACCAAAAAAGATTTTAAATAAAAAAGCCACAGTATAATTCAACCAAAAAAGACGAATTCTTAACAAAAGAGCTGGATTTCAAACAAAAATAAAATTACTCTTAACAAAAATTTTAAGCTAAAAAGAAGAATTCTGTACAAAACAGTTGAATTTTCTATAAAAAAAAAAGTTCATTTTCAACCAAATAGTTGGATATGAAACTAAAAACGCTCGTTTTCCAAAAAAAAATGGTATAGTTACATTTTAAGTGAAGAAAAATTGATTCTCAGCCAAAAAAAAAGAATACATTTTTTATCAGATATTCACAGAATAAATTGAATTTAACACTTGAATTTTTGAATCCAAAAGACGAATTTCCTACAAGACATTTGCATTTTTTAATTAGAAAATTTAAATTTTCAACAAAATATAGAAATTTTTAACTAAATATTTGAATTTCCAACTAGAAACTATCAGTTTTCAAGAAAAAAAGGAATAGTTAAATTTTCAGTTAAAAAATGAATTTTGAATTGTAGAGAAGGATCTTCACTTAATAACATGAATTTCTAACCAAGTAATAAGTTTTCCACCGAATTTTTGAATTTTTAACAAAGAAATTAAATCTGTAAGCCCAAGAGACGAATTTTCTACAAAAAAGTTGAATTTTAACCCGAATATATGAATTTTCAACAAAATATATACATTTTCAACTGAAAAAGATCAATTTTTAACAAGAAATTGAGTTGTTAAATTTGCAGCTCGAAAAATTGATTTTCAACTCAAACAACAAACAGATTTTTAATTTAAATTCTTTACCTATATGAATGAATTTTAAACCAAATAGTTAAATTTTCAATCAAAAAGACTATTTTTTAACAAAACAGTTTAAATTTTGATGCTGAAGAGACGAATTTTCGACAAAACAGTTTAATTGTTTAACCAGAACTTATGATTTCCCAACAAAACATATGAATTTTGAACTAAAAACGATTAATTTTCCATTAAAAAAAAAAATAATTTTCCACAAAAGATTTAAAAAAACAAAAATAATTTTCAAGAATAAGTTCATTTTCAACCAGATGGTGGAATTTTAAACTAAAAAATATTAATTTCCAACAGAAAATGGAATAGTTGAATTTACACTAAAAAAAATTGATTCTCAACAGAAAAAAACGAATTTTCAACCAAGGAGATGGATCTTCGCCTGATAAAAAGAATTTTTAAGCAAGTATTTCAACTAAGTAGATGAATTTTCAAACAAACAAATAAATTATCTGCGAAAAAAAGAGAAAAATTTTTTACCACAAAATCCATAAATTCACAACTAAATTGTTGAATTGTCAATTAAAAACTACCAATTTTTAACTAATAATGGCATAGTTGAATTCCCAATTTAAAAAATTAATTTTCAACCGAAAAAAGAGAGCAGTTTGTAATTGATTGTAATTGCCATGATGGCTTTTGTTAGCGATATATTAATAATTATTAATTTTATATATATTATTACTCACAATATATTAATTTAATAATAATTATTAATAACTCATTTCAATCTGTAATTGCCTTACTTTTGAAATAGGATCACTGTTTTTTATTATTTCAACCGGGTCACCCCCCCCCCCCCCCCCCCCAATGCATCATAAATCGTCACAAAACTTAACTGAAACCTGAAACTTCAATATTTAAATTTTAAACATTACATAATTTTAACGTGCGTTTTAATAATTATTCACTGATTTCAGTTACTTCAACCTTAATAGCCTTTGCTTCCACAATCGGATTTTTCTTCACAAAAAATTCTTTGCAAAATTTGATCTTGGCCTGTATTTTCGAAGCAATGACGTCAGTTTGTATGAGCACAATGTTCTGCTTCCTCGTTGTAATTTTCCCTACAAATGTCAGGTATATAATAAACAATTTCAATTATAAAATGTATTTTCATCTTTGAATTATATTGTTTATAATGAAATTTAATTTCTACTTTTAGGGTATTTGCAAGTACAGTGGCTGTGATTTGCAGTCGTTTAGGCAGTCTTGTTGGTAACACCATTTTTAGTTATTTAATAGACGATCACTGTGTTCCACTAATTTTTATTGTTGCTGTGCAACTTTTCAGTAAGTGAATTATTTATTATTAAATTTGCATAGTTTTTATTCAATCAGCTATTATTTAAACATTTGTTTTAATTTCTAGTTGGGGCAGGATTTGCGTTGGTTATTCAAATACGAAGGCCTAAGACGTACGAGAATGCTTGACGATTTTCAAAAATATTTTAATTTTCATCTATCATTAAATTTTCCCATTGGTGGAAGAAGGGAGTCAATACACCAAAAAATCGTATAATCATTATTTCATTGCATCCTTAAATTATACATCGAACAATAAAAAATTATTTATCATACTTTAATTGTAGGATTTATTATCTTAAGAAGTAGAATTTAAAAAAATTATTTATCGACATTATTTATTATAGAGAAATTTGAAATTGTTAAAATTATGTAATCTTCATATTTTATTGCTATTGTGTTTTTAATAAAAACATGTCTCGTCGCTAGAAAAATCAATATGGCTCATCTCAGATTTCTTTATTTTTTATTATCATAATTAAAAGAAAAATCATCTTCTACATGATTGCTGTGAGGGCAGAGATCACTTCCCTTCCTTGACTATAAATTTGCAACTAATCGAGATTGATGCAAAATTTTATCAGTATAAATTCACTCAACTCCCGATATAAGAACAGTTTCGGACAAGGCTTGCAGTGGCCTTGATCCTGAATTGGGCGAATAGAAACATAAACAGGCAGGTTCGCATGAATCATTTCCGTTGGTTTTAGACGCATGACGCAACTTGATGAAATTAACGCGCTCATTGAGATTAAAATCTCATGTAAACAATGTTACTTTTCTTAAAACATTCTGAGTAGCTATTGATTAATCAATAATGATCTTCGAAAGTTCGTCAAAAGATCAATCCACGCGTCTGGAAGACGCGAACAATATTGCATCAAATGCGTTACTGTTATATTCCCAACATAACAAAATCTTCTTATAAACAAGGGAACTAATTTTGTTGAAAAATTTTAAAATGAAATGGATAGTTTGTGGTAGATCATGAAAAGTTCTTAATTTTGGCAATCGATGCGTCTCGAAGACGCGAACAAATGTATTATATACATCATAATTGCTTTCCCAATATTAAAAAAGTTTTCCTTATATCAATGAGATAAAAAACATATTTCTTCAATTCATAAATCGGTATTGATAGATCATAAGAGGTTATAGAGGGTTCTTCAATAGGTCATTCGACGTTTCGAAGACGTAAACAAATATGTCAAATACAGAACTGTAGTACTCCTAATATGAACAAAGTTTTTCTCATATAAACAGAATACACAAATTTTCTTTAAACTTCATAAATCGGTACTGGTCGGTCATAAAAGGTTCACCAATAGGTCAATCGATGCGTCTCAAGGACGCGAACAAATTCTCTACGTGTGATATTGTCGTTTTTTGAATATCAAAAAAGTTTTTTTCATATGAACAGAATAAACAATTTTTGTTGAAACTTCATAAATCTGTATGGTTTAGTCATAAAAGGTTCATCAATAGGTCAATCGATGAGTCTCAAGGACGAAAACAAATACTCTGCATGTAATATTGTTGAATTTTGAATGTAAAAAAAAATTGTCATGTAAACAGAATAAATCATGTTCTTTTAATTCATTAATAGGTGCTGGTGGGCCATAAAAGGTTTATTAATAGGTCAATCGATGCATCTCAAGCAGGCGAACAAATACACTCAATATAATATTGTCGTATTTTGAACATAAAAAGTTTTTCTTACATAAACAGTATAAATCATTTTTTCAAACTTCATAAATCGGTACTGGTAGGTCATAAAAGTTTTAACAGTAGGTCAATCGATGCGTCTCAGAGACGCGAACTAATACGCTAGATATGTTATTGTTGTATTTTGAATATAAAAAAGTTTTCTTCATAAAAACAAGGTAAAATTTTCCTTTTTATATTTCTAAACGTAAGAAAAAACTACTTCTAAATGGTCGATCGATGGTGAACAGAAAGAAGTTACACACATACATACATACACAAACCTCCCTCTGTATGTAAGGAAGCAATTGTTTAGAAAATTTATATGAACTTCTAATTATCAGTAGAAAGTAGCATTTCATGTATTAGAAACAATTTGTATTTAAAAAACCGCAGATGATAACACAGCCCCACAGAAAAGTAGGAGTTCCAATGAACCAGACTAGCCAATTCTATCGTATTTTGTGTCGCTAATTCCGAATTCAATGTTAGTTTTACTTTTCGTCTGTTTCTCTAAGTTTCGACCGTTTCGACTAACCAGACTAGTCAGTTCTAGCGTATTTTAGGTCGCTGATTCCGAATTCGACGTCAGAATTACGAAGAGAGTTTTCGTTTTCTTCCTACACTCAAAATTTCATAACCACAAAAATAAACTTTTTTCGTAAACATTTTACAGTCCCACAAAAACCAGGAGTTTTGAAAAACCAGACTAGTCAATTCTAACTTATTTTGGGTCGCTGAATCCGAATCCGACCTCGGAATTCCAATGTTAGTTCTTGTTTTCCTCCGAACCTCAAAGTTTCGACCGTTTCGACTAACCAGACTGGACAGTTCTAGCATGTTTTAGGTCGCTGATTCAGAATTCGACGTCGGAATTACAAAGTGAGTTTTTGTTTTCTTCCTACACTCAAAATTTCATAACCACAAAAATAAACTTTTTTCGTAAACATTTTACAGCCCCACAAAAAGCAGGAGTTTTGAAAAACCAGACTAGTCAATTCTAACGTATTTTGGGTCGCTGAATCCGAATCCGACGTCGGAATTCCAATGTTAGTTCTTGTTTTCTTCCGAACCTCAAAGTCTCGACAGTTTCTACTAACCAAACTGGTCAGTTCTAGCGTATTTGAGGTCGCTGATTCCGAATTCGACGTCAGAATTACAAAGTGAGTTTTTGTTTCCTTCCTAAACTCAAAATTTCATAACCACAAAAAAAAACATTTTTCGTAAACATTTTACAGCCCCACAAAAAGTAGGAGTTTCGAAAAACCAGACAAGTCAATTCTAACGTATTTTGGGTCACTGAATCCGAATCTGACGTCGTTATTCCAAAGTAGGCTCTTCTAATCTTCCTACACTTAAAATTTGGTAACCTTAAAAAACACTTTTTTCTTATACATTTTACAGCCCCACAAAAAATAGGAGATTCGACGAACCATATTAGTCAATTCTAACGTATTTTAGGTTGCTGAAACCGAATCCGACTTCGGAATTACAAAGTGAGTTTTTTTTTCTTCCTACACTCAAAATTTCGTAAACTCAAAAAACTCTTTTTTCGTATACACTCAACAGCCCCACAAAAAGTAGGAGTTCCGTCTGACCAGACTGAACAATTTTTAACAATTTTGGGTCACTGAATCCGAATCTGACGTCGGAATTCCAAAGTTAGCTCTCGTATTCTTCCTAACCGTAAACAATGTACAAAAAAGTGTTTCTTGAGGTAAAGAAAAGATTAGGAAGAAAATAAGAGCTTACTTCGGAATTTCGACTTCATATTCGGATTCAGCGACCTAAAATACGTAATAATTGACTTGTCGGGTTCATGGGAACTCCTACTTTTCTTTGTGGGCTGTGAAATGTAGGAAAAATGTGTTTTTTGAGGGAAGGAAGAAAACCAGAGCTAACTTCGGCAGTCCGGCTTCGTATTCGGATTCAGCGACCCAAAATACGTTAGAATTGATTAGTCTGATCCATCGGACCTCCTACTTTTTTGGTAGGGCTCTGTAATTAGCGCCAGAAACTCGCAAAACCCAATTTTTCATTTATGGGTTTTTTTGGGACCTTATAAAACAGACTTATGGGGGTGATATTCAAAAGGTGATTATTCATTCGTATTTATTCATAGCTAAACTGTAAAGAAAGATATTGAGTTTAAACTCCATTAGCCTAATATTAACGACTCGGAATCAAATGGACGAAAACGTCTTTTTTATGGGAAATATGTATTAAACGTCATGGGGATTGCGAAATCTCTAAATATATTTTTTTAAACGTATTTTTTCTGTATATTTTAACAAATTTGGGGGTGATGTCCATGAAAATTGAAAAAAAATCCCATGCATTTTCGGACCACTCCTCTAGTGTAGGGGAGAACACCCCAGTATATAATGAGCCTACAGTGAATAATCATAAGTAATAATGTATATGGAATAATTAATTTAATTTAATTCTTAGTGAGGATACTATATATGTTAATAAACTAAAATTAGACTTTATTATTTTAGTTATATTTGTGCTTTTAATTAACAATTATCTATTGTAGGCTCATTATCTACTGTAGGATGTTCTCCCCTATACCAGATTACAACAGTGGTTAAACTCTCACAAAAACCATTCAGTGGAATAGTGCCAATTTTATTAATAATTCGAATCTTTCTCTTATTCCGCTTCCCAGTGATTTTTTCCAACTCTCTCCGCAACGAGACAATAAATTAAATCAATCAATTAAAGATTGGTCGGACCTGATTCTATTTAAGAGAGCTCCTCCGATGAAACTGGGGAATCGAGAGCGAAACGTTTCACCAGAAGCTTCTTATTAATTCTCTAGAAAAGAGAATAGTAATGTCAATTATCTATTAATAAAAATTTTAGAAAATTCATTTCATTCGAAATCTTCGAGATTTAAGCGCGCAAAAATGGTTGTTACCCTCGACACGAACATTCTTCGGATTTCTTCAAGTCAAGAAATAGGTAAGCAGCATATGGGATGAATGAAAAATACCGAAAAATAAAATTCCGGACACTGCACAATTACCGGATAATTAAATTTCTGAATAATGAAAATCCCAAATTGGAAATTTCCCCAATAATAAAATTCCCGACAGAAAATTGCCGAACTATAAAATATCCGAAATATAAAATTTCTAAATATAAACAATAAAATTTTGATTGTAATAATTTAATAAATTCTATGAATGAAAAATCTTGATTGTTGAAATTCTGGACGTTTCTATATCGAATATGTTATAATTCGGGAAATTTCTATTTTGGATATTTTTATAATTCGGCAATTTTATGTCTGGAGTTTTATTATTCGGAAATTTTTAAGTGTCAGGAATTTCATTTTTCCGGATTTTTCAGTCATTCCCAACTCACACTTTATGTTGTCGAATTTCGATATATTTTCTGAAAATAATTAGTTCAATTGCTTAATTAGACTATTTAATCTTTTGTACATTTCGCACTTAGTTTTAAAAGATTTGATTTTTTTTATTAAACATAATTTTTGAAATCGATACTTTTTGGGCTAAATAAAGTTTTATTTGTCAGGAAGGTGGAATAAAGTGTCTTTGTTCATAGTGAAATATTTCTTTGGGGCTTGTCCAAAAAATAAACGAGTATCTCACTTTCCAAGGATTTCTTTTAAAATATAGAGTATTTTTTGAAATTAGGCCAATTTCATGTTGTTCCTGGTGTTTTAGTTGAGTAGCAAATGTGTTAACAAAAGAGTACGGTTTAGTGAAGAAAAATTGTGATTGGATAGGGAAATTCTGTAAAGGGTTTGATGAAAATTGGTTCGCTGCTGAAAATATTGCTATGCGAATTTAATCCATTAACGCCCACTCAAGTTCTGTAAAGCAGATCAAGTTCCGTGTCAGTGTTAAATTATTATCCCGCTCAAGTATCGCATTTTTTATCAACAATCTAATTTTTGTATGAAAAGTTTTTTCTACGAGGTTTGTTATGTTTTTTCAACTATCTGTTTGATCACAATAGTTTCAATGGCCGTTGCTATAAAAATATGATCACTCTTGGGTTTAAAATGAGAATGAAAAAATAGTTGAGGTATTTTAATTTAATTTCTACAACTTGCGTAATTTTAAATTGTGAATTTTGAAAATTGAAAACACTCCAATTTTAGACATTAATTTCAAAAATATGTGAATAAAATTTCTTACATTTTGATGATTTTAAAGATCAAACGTCAAGTTTTCAATTCTAAACCTTCCAAATTCAAGAAATCTTGAATGTAAATCATTAAAATTACAGCTTTTTACATTATAAAGCTTAGAACTTGCATAATGTTTAATTTTAAATTATGTCAAATTATTTAAATTTAAAGATTTATGATTCAAAATTCTACAATTCGGAAAAGTTACAATTGAAAAAAAATTGAATTTCAAATACATAAAAATGAAAATTCCTAAATTTGGATGATTTTGAAGATCAAAAGTTAAGTTTTTGAATTCTAAACATTACAAATTCAAGAAATTTTGAATGTAAATCATCAAAATTACAGCTCTTTAAATTCTAAAGCTCTAATCTTGCATAATATATAATTGTGAATTGTTAAGATAAAAAATTATTCAATTATAAATATTTATAATTTGACGTTCTAAAATTCTGAAAAGTTAAAATTAAAACCTCTTGAAACGTGAAACTATCAAAATAAAAATTTCTTTGTTTGGAGGATTTTGAACATCGAAAATTATGTTTCCAAATCTAAATCTTCAAAAATGAAGAAATTATTAATGTAAATCATGAAAATTACAGAATTACAAATAATAATGAAAATTACAAAACGAAAATTCTTAAATATGGATCATTTTGTAAATCGAAAGTCCAATCTCAATTACACCAAATTTTAAAAAGTTCCAATTGGAAATTTTTAAAATTTTAAAATATATATTTGAAATCCATTCAATTTTCAAGATTCATATTTTGAAGCTATGCTATTTGGAACATTTTTTGGAATAGTTCAAGTTTGAAGATTTAATATTGAGAATTCTTTCATTTTCACGAATTTCAATTAGAATTTCTTGAATTTTGAAAATTTATACCTCAGAACTCTTTAATTTTGAAGAAGTATAAATAAAATTTTTTTAATTTTGATGATTTGGGGAATGAGAAGTCCAAGTTTTCAATTTTAAGTCTACCAAAATAAAGAAATTTGTACGTAAATCATCAAAATTACATAATTTCTAAAAAACTTTAAAGTTGCATAACTTTTATTTGTTATTTTGAAAAATTGAAAACCCTTGAATTTTGAATGAATTATTATCCAAATTTCACAAATTTTTAAGAGTTACAATTGAAAATTTTCGAATTTTAAAAGTATAGGATTGAAAATTATTCAGTTTTCAAGATTTATATTTTAAACGTATGTAATTGGGATTTTTTGTAATTGTTCAATTTTGAATATTAAAAATTAAGAATTCTTCAAATATTTCTATTAATCGTCTTATCCATGAGTTTCGCTATTCTTTTCAACTTTCAGTTTGATCATGACAGTTTTTAATGGCATGTTCTAAAAAAATACAATAATTTGTTGGTTTAAAATGAGTAATAAAAAATTGGATACAGATTTTAAATATAAATTCTATAACTTAAACGTTGTATAATTTTTGACTTTAGAAACTAAAATTACTTTTAATTCCAAAGGAGTTTAAATGAAAGTTCCAAAATTTTGATAAATATTGAAGATCAAAAGTCAAGATTTCAATTCAAATTCTTCCAAATTGAAGACATTTCGAATATAAATCATCGAAACCACAGATTTTCAAATAGTGAAAATTGAAATTTGTATAATTTCTAATTGCGGTATAATTTCTAATTGTAAATTCTTTAATTTCAAAGATTTAGAATTCAAAGTTTTACCATTTTGAAGATATACTATTGAAAAGTCTTGAATTCTAAAGCCATGGAAATAAAAAATTCTTAAATTTGGATGATTTTGTAAGTCAAAAGTCAAGTTCTCGAATCTAAATCTTCTAAATTAAAGAAAGTTCGAATTTAAATCATAAAAATTATGGAATTTGAATTTTTTTTAAATAAAATACTGTTCAATTTTGAAAGATTTACAAACCGAATTTCTCTAATTTTGAAGATTTACAATTGAGAACTTCTTAATTTTTAACATGTATAAATAAAAATTCTTAAATTTCAATGGATTTGAAAATCATAAGTCCATGTTTTCAATTCTGAATCTTCGAATTAGAAGAAATCTTACGCTAGTATCATTTTTCAAATCATGACAAAATTGTTGAAGTTTTTTAATTTAATTTCTATAACTTAAAATTGTTGAAGATTTTAAATTTAATTCCTATAACTTACAACGCTAAAGTTGCATGATTCTTTATTGTAAATTTAAAAAATTGAAAACATTTTATTTTTAAAGATGTTTAAATAACAGTTCTTGAATTCAGACGATTTTAAATATCAAAAGTCCAGTTTTTAGCTCTAAATCTTCCAAATCGAAGAATTATAAAACACATAATTTGCATAATTTTTAATTGTAAATTGTGTAAATTAAAATTTCATCAATTTCAAAGATTTAAAATTCAAAATTCGACAATTGCGAAGATTTACAATTAAAAACTCTTGAATTTCGAATTGATTTGGATAATTTTTTTGGAATAGTTCAACTTTGAAGATTTAAAATGAGATATTCTTGAATTTTTATAATATAGATTAATAAATTATGGAATTTCAATACTTAATTCAAATATAATTTGTCGATCACAGCATAACAAATTCAGATCAGTATAATTATGTTAAGTATTCTAATATTTGTATTTTTGAACGAACTAATTAGTAATTTAATTACACACATAGGTTTTTGATCCATTTGAAAAAAAGCACGACGTAATTGAACGTCATCTCCGGTCAAAAGGCTAATTGACATCTAATGTGAGTGTGTGAATGACCCGTTGTTGAATATTAAAGTGTGAAGTGCAAAGAGATAAGAAAAGAAATCAAGCTACATGAAAAAAAATTAACGATTGTTTTTTAAAAAAGTAGGACATATCCACAAACATGACAGTCTTCTTGTAACAAAGGAAATAAAAGTAATTGCCATAATCAAAACAATTAATGTTTACTATTATTTGATAATAAAGCAAATACTTGAGATAAGCAGGACGGTTAAAACTGGAAACAAATTTCTGTGGCGGAAGTTAGTATAAAAATGTTCTAAAGAAACTTTTTTAAAACCAATAACTGTATTTAGAGATTATTTACTTATTTTCTAATTTAGAAACAATAGAGTTGTAGGGAATTTTTTCTCTGAAAAAATAAGCCATGATTGATTCAAATACGGCTATTTCCCAAAAATGATTGAGAATTGATAGTAAGATAACATTCAATTACGAATGTTCTAAATTTTTTTCAACAAAAAATAATGTCTTTTATTTCATAGGAAATTACTGACAATATTATTTCAGTTCTTAAAGTTATAGAAAACTTTTTTTAGAGTCTTTAAAACTTAAGACTTGAATAATTTGCATGGCAAATTTCCAAAATTAAAAACACTTCAATTTTAAAGATGTATGAATGAAAGTTCCTAAATTTTCATGATTTTGAAGATCAGAAGTTGAAAAAGATTTTGTAGGCCTTTCTAAAAAGTAGAATTCTCATTTGACATTTTTTTTTTAATTTCCTCTTGTTTGGATGAGAATTCGAATTTTCGATTGCCGAATAGCATTTCCGATGTTTAAAACAAGAACGGTGAGTCCTGTCAAAAAAATCTAAAGGCGACTTTGTAGGTATTTATCAGCAATTAATTTCTTTTGTAGAATTTTTGCTTCCTCATAGAGGAAGCTTTGTAATGGTGACATTTTTCAAAATTTTTAAATTCATTTAATTAAACCCTCCCTAATTTAAAAATGTATAATACAATGTTCTAAGCAATTGTCCGGATGTGTGTGTGTGTGTGTGTGTGTGAGGATGTGTGGATGTGTGTGTGGATGTGTGGATGTCACGCTTTTTTGTGAACACGATAACTAGAAAACGGTTGCAGATAAATTGATGAAATTTGGAGAGCATATTTTCCTCACTAATATCTTAAAACTGACCGAAGGATTTCTGAAAATATTTATTGCATTTTTTTCTAGCACTCAATGATATTTTAAAAATCGGTTTTTTTAAGTAAAACTTTTTTCATTCGCATAATTCAAAATTGATGCAAGAATATAAAAGATTCCTTGGTTCGGGATGAATCGATTGACCTATAATGATAATGCATTTTGTTAAAGATTAGGGAAGTTATGGTAATTTATATATTTTGAAAATCGGTTTTTTATAGTAACATTTTTTTCATTAATATAATTTAAAGTTGATGCAAAAACAGAAAAGGTGTGTTGATTCGAGTCGAATCGATTGACCTATAATATTAATAAATGTTATTGAAGAGTAAGGAAGCTATGGTAATGCATAATATTTGAAAATACGATTTTTTATAGTAAAACTTTTTTCATTAGCATGATTCAAAGTTGATGCAAGAATGTAAAAGATTCCTTGGTTCGGGACGAATCGATTGACCTATAATAATAATACATTTTATTGAAGAGTAGGGAAGTTATGGTAATTTATATATTTTGAAAATCGGTTTTTTATAGTAAAACTTTTTTCACTAGCATAACTCAGAGTTGATGCAACAATATAAAAGATTCCTTGGTTCGAAGCGAATCGACTGACCTATAATAATAATGCATTTTATCAAAGAGTAGGGAAGTTATGGTAATTTATATATTTTGAAAATCGTTTTCTTATATAGTAAAACCTTTTTCATTAAGATAATTCAAAGTTGATGCAAGAACAGAAAAGATGT
>CAKNXH010001852.1:0-32533 GCA_932178445.1 Andricus quercusramuli | reverse complement strand
TTGTAAAAGTTTCGAAATATTTTTGAAAAAATTATGAATTTGTAAAGAATGAATGGAAGACTGAACAAATTTTTATTTTGCAACTACTTTCGTGCACGTTCATGTTATAATGGCACAAGTATCTCCATGCAGAAAAAAGTCGCACAGAACTCGAAGCTTGTCTGGTTTCACGGTCATGCCATTTAAAGAAATGACCCATTTACTGTGGTTCATGTTAAATCTATCTATGGTCTCTATTTTCTCATATGTATCCAAAATAATACATTTTTTGTATTTACATATACATATACACATGCATAAAAAAAATATATATGTATATATGTATATATACATATGCATATACATATACATATACATATACATATACATATACATATACATATACATATACATATACATATACATATACATACAAAAAAATATATATTATATATATATATATATGTATATATGAATATATGTATATGAGTGACACAGAAGTAAGTGTAATGCATACACATAAGTTGAAGTTTTGACATTGCAAAATTCTTTGTATATCATTGACTCATTTATAATCGCTTAGTGTACGTGCCGCACGTGCCACGCACTTGCAGAGCTCGTAACACGATACTAATTTTGTTCACTGTCGGAATCTCTCAATTATCCGTGAAATACATAATTTCAGATTAACGTAAACGCTGTTGATTCCAATTTAATTAGTAATCTGATATATTCTTCGCCTAGAAAATTCAAAACATACTCACATAACAATTTTCTGCATAATAATTGAGAAAGATACGTTCTGTGTCTTCTTTTAAAATCTAAAAATAAAAGACCTTTCCATCAAACTTTCATTTGAAAATTATCCAACCGTAGTTACAATACTTTTCATAGTTTGGATAAATTTACAACCAAAACCGGAATAGCTAAATTTTCAATTAAAAATTTTTTTTCAGCTAATTATAAAGACAAACTTTCAACAAAATAGTTTATTTTTCAACCAGAGATAAGTTTTTAATTAAAATGATGCATATATCCATCCAAAATATAAATTTTAAACAAAGTAGTTCAACTTTGAAACAATTATTCGAGTTTTCAACTAAGAAAGATAGATTTAAAAAAATGGAACAGTTGAAATTTCAGTTGAATAACAAAATTTTTAACAAAAAAAACCCACGAATTTTCAACAATATAGTTTAATTTTCTACTAAAACAGTTGAATATTCTTAACAAAGAATAATTTTCTGACGAAGAATACGAATTTTTGACCAAATAGTTAAGTTTTCCACTAAAAAAGGTCGCTTCTCAACTAAAAATTAAATAGTTAAATTTTCAATTGAAATAATTAATTTGAGCCATATACGACAATTTTCTGAAAGATAAATACGGATTCTTTTCTTTTTTTTTTTTTAAGATCTAGAAAAAAACGTCTTCATCAGACTTTCACTAAAAATTATTCAACAGTAGTTACAATATTTTTATTGTACCATAATTAATAATTAATTAATTAGTTTTAATCAATTTCTATCAAAACAGGAGATGTAGCCCGATTTGTCACGAAAATAGGGGAATACATTAAAAAAAATAAAATTAATGTAGGAACACCATATTAAATTCAATTTGAAAAGCTTTAAATTCCTATAAAATGTCAAGTAGAAATATATTTAATTTTTAACAGAGAAATTGAATTTTTAATCAAAAAGATGTGTTTTCGAAGTAGAATATCAAGTTTCTACCAAAAAGATGAATTTCCAAAAAAATAGTGCAACTTTTCAACAAAATAGTTCAATTTTCAATCAAAAGATAAATTTTTAAGCAAGAAGATTAATTTTCCACCATAAGACATGAATTTTCAACCAGATAGTTGAATTTTCAACTAGAAAACATTAAATTTGAATAAAATGATGAATCTTCAACCAGACAATTGAATTTGCAAAAAAAAAAAGAACTTTCAACCAAATAGTTGAATTTTCAACGACAAAAGATGAAGTTTCAACCAAAAATGGAATAGTTGACTTTCTAATTGGAAAAATTAATGTTCAATCAAAGAGAAAGACGAATTTTTAACAAAATAGTCAAATTTTCCACCAGAGAGATGATAAATCTTTAATCTAAGAAATTAATTTGCAAAAAAGAGTTGAACTTTTAACCAAATAGTTGAATTTTCAACTAAAAAAGTTCAATTTTCAACAAATATATGAATTTTCAACAAAAATGGAATGGTTGAATTCTTACTGGAATAACTAAATTTTTAACAAAAAACGCGAACGAATTTTCAGCAATATAGTTAGATTTTCTACTAGAATAGTTGCATTTTCGCCCAAAAAACAGGAATTTTGAATACAACAGGTGCATTTTAAACAAATAATGTCTTTATAACAAAATTGTTGAATTTTCTACAAACTAGATTAATTTTTCACCAGAATTGAATTTTTTATTAAATAGTAGAATCTCCAACTAAAATCATGAATTTTCAACAAATTAGTTAAATTTTATACCAAAGAGATGAGGATGGATCTGCAGCCAAAAAATAAATTTTTACAAAAAAATTCTAAATTCAAACAAGTGGTTGAATTTTCAACCAAGAAGATTACTTCCCTACCAAAAAAGACCCATTAAAAAAAATACATGAATTTGCAATCAAATAGTTGAATTTCAAACTGAGAATAATACATTTACAATAATAAGTGAAATAGCTGATTTTCAACCATATTGTTGAATATTAAACAAATTAGTTACACTTTCATTCAAGTAATAAAAATCTGTAACCATAAAAATATAATTGTAGACTTTTAAGCTCGATGAAATAAATTTTCAACAACAAAATTAATTGCCAATCAAAAAAGAGAACTTTTCAGCCCAAAAAGATGAATTTCCAACAACAAAATAGTGATTTCTTAACCAAATAGTTCAATTGTCAATCAAATAGTAAAATTTTCTACGATAATAATAATAATTTATAATAGTTAGATTCTCAACCCAGAAAATATCAATTTTCAACAAAAAAGTAAATTCTCATAATGAAGATTTTCAAACATATAAATATAATTGTGGATTTTTAAAACCGAACACATAAATTCCTGAACAAAAAAGATGAATTTTCAATCCAAAAGGCAGAATTTTCAAACAAAAAATATGAAATTTTAACCAGAAGCAGTTGTATTTTCAACCAAATAGTTGAACTTTTCAGCAGAAAAAAACAAACAATTTTTTAGAGCTGAGGAATAAGAAAAAAGTTTATTTTCAACCAAAAAGATGATATTTCTATCAAAAAGATAAATTTTGAATAACTGAGGATGAATTTCATATTCAAAAAGACGAATGTTCAAGAAAACAGTTGAATTTTCAATAAAAAAGATGCCTTCGAAAAAAAAGTTGATTTTGAACCAAGAAATGTGAAGTTCCAACAAAAAGTATGACATTTTTACCTAAAAAGATACATTTCAAACCAAAAAAACATGACTTTTTAAGCAAATAGTTGATTGTTCAAAAAAAGTATTCAATGTTCAGCCAAATACTAGAATTTTCAACCAAAAAATATGAGTTCTGTGCTAAAAATATAATAGTAGACCGGAAATTTTTCAACCGGAAAGAATTGACTTTTAACCAAAAATAATATAATATGATAATAATTATGTGTAATAATATTTGAATTAAACAAATTCTATCTTTAATATAGGGTCAAACAAATGTTTGTTTCCCCAAAAATTTAATTTTTTTATTTTCAATCTTATTTTTTACGATTGAAAGGAAATAAAATCGACCTTTCTAAAAATCGTAAATAACGAATTTGTAGATCCTTTTTGGGTGAAGAACTTTTATCTATTAATTTTTTTTCGTACCTTGTGTCGTTTAAAAAAATTTTAATTTCTTTATTTTCAATGTTATTTTTTACGATTAAAACTGAAATTACGCGTTTTATCAAAAAATGATTGATAACAGATCATTTTGGGTGTATAACTTTTGTCGAATAATTTTTTTTCGTCCCTGCGTCGTTTTCGAAAATCTAATTTTTCATTTTTAATGTTATTTTTTACGATTAAAACAAAAACTGCGAATGCTGTCAAAAAATGATGAGTAACAAATTTGTAGCTCCTTTTTGGGTTAACAAATTTTGTTGCATTATTTTTCCCGCAGCTTATGTCGTTTGTCTGAATTTCTTTTTTAATTTGTGATGTTACTTTTACGAATAAAACAAAAGCCACGCATCCTATGAAAAAGTGATTGATGGCAAATTTGTAGAAATTTGTTGGATGCACAATTTTTGTCATGTCATCTTCCCAGTGGGCACGGAATTTAGGAACGTTATTGGAACGTCCTAAAAACGTTTCTTGGACGTACGTACGTTCTTAAACGTTTGTGCCCACTGGGTTTGTTTTTGTATCTTGCATAGTTTAACCGAAAATGAAAGTATAGTGCGTTGCTGGGCTTAAAATGTTCATTTTCGTTTTTTTAATTTTGGAAATGCTATAACTCTGATAATTGGGCTTTTATCAACAGAAGTAATTCGAATAAATTATTCGTCTTCCTACGGACTACAAATAGCCGTACATAGAATTTTTTCGGGTCCAGAAGGCCTCAAAACGTGGACATTTGACAAAAGTGGGGGGGGGGGGGGTAAATTTTTACACAAATCTAATACCTTCTCGAATGAAAATGTAAATAAATAAATTCAAATAGCAAATGACATATATAATTATTTATCGCGATAATTCGCCAGAAAGGTGAAACTATCTTTAGAGGACGATATATATAATATACCTATCCGCAATTTAAAGAATTGCTAAACTTCTAGTATGTAAATTACATATGCCTCACTTTACTTCGTGGTTGCGACTTTTGCTTTCATGACAGTATCATAGTCACCAGGTGCTTTTATAAACCGGTCGAAGCAGTGATCCATAATTTTTATCATCCCACAACACCTTTTTAATTTTACAATTATTCTAACTGCAATTGACGTGCGCATTGTACATAAAAAAATATTTCAAATCTAGAAAACAGTGCTACATATTCAACAATTTCAACATTGCCTTTAAATTCAATAAATCTTAAGATATCTGCAAAAAAAAGTGGAACATGTACTTATTTGGATTTAACCAAAAATTGTCGATAAATCTATCAAATATTTGGTGAAATTTTCAAAATTATGTATCATATACTTATTTCTCGTTTTTAGAATACCATTATCGTATTGAATCATAAAAAATGTTCTGAATATTTTAGTTTTTCCCCTTAAATTTGCATTAACATTATGATCACCATGCCTGAAACATTTATTATCTAATACTTACTTTCCTTATGTTGACGTGCACTTTGTTCAACATTCAAGCCGCACGTGGATACTCGATAAAAACAAGTGATCTAATTTTTCAATAAATAATGAATATCAAAAGCATTAAACTGTCATTATTTGAATTTATTGCACTCCGTGTATAAAAAGAGTCAGAGTGAGCATACTTCTGATATTAGACTTAGAAGCACGATATGATTTTTTTCGAGCGATTGACATTGCCCCCGTAATTTCTCCGTTGAAAGTAAAAAAAAAAATTATTTCTTGAACGTCTGGGATCCTTAGCAGTTTCAAAGACGTTGCAAAGACGATCACATGCTATCAGAGATACGCAAACGATAAGTGCAAAACATGGCCATTTGAGATTTGTGAAGTGAAGGAGAACCATGTCTCGCATCAGTTGTAATAAAATTTCGGATTGTTCTCAAGAATTATTTCGAAATGATCAGCATAGAAATTTAGCTGAAAGTGATTCCGACTGTCCATCGGTTTCCGACGATGATTTAGAAGGTCAGTAAACGTGTTGCGCGTGCGAATGCAATAAATATCAAATAATATGTAAAGTGCCTTCTCGAATTTCTCGCAGTCTGGTTAAACCAGCTAATACCACTTTAAGTCGGATATTCAAATTCAAGGAAAACATGTTCTAATCAGTTTGTGCAAAAGTGTTTTTTTAAAATCATATCATTATTCGCGTGATTTTATACGTTTTCAAAAATGTGCCAAATTCCGCAAGCTACCTTCAGTTTTATCGTGCCAATTTAATAATGTTATAAAATCGCAATTTATATTGTATTTTTGATAAAACGGTTCCTTTAGAAAATATGGTGAAGCTAAATTTAGAAATTGAAAAAGTTTCAATAGAAATGTATTATGCGACAACTGTATTGTGACAAGTAATAAAATTGATTGAAATGAAGAGGGCCTTCATTGAGGCCGAAACGTAAACAATCAATTAACCTATTAGATGTCCTATAAGGGATCCACATAGAATGGCACGCGCATAAAATTCGACAAATGAATTTTAAATTGATCAACTTAATTTTTTTTTCAGTTCTTTGTTTCACTTATCCGAATGTCCTTCTAGTTTCATAAAAACAACTCGTAAATCAATTCAGATTAGGGAAAGCAAAATGACTTTTAGATTACTCTTTTAAATCATACTTTTCGATTAATCTCGATCTATATGCATGCCATTTAATCCAGTTTCCATGACTCGTTTCATTATACTTTTCAGAATTTTGGTTCTAGGATTTTTCTCAATTATCTTTTTATGAATATTGGTATGCCCCATGAAATCCTCTTGCTTTAGATTTTATAAGAACTCATTGTTCATTTTGTAAGAAACAGTTTTTTTATCTTATAGAATACAGCAAATTTCTTATCATGGTGCCATGTGACCCCTCAAATTATGCTCATTATGTGAAGAGAAATTGAAGGCGGTTACTAACACGCTTGAAGTTGTGACAGATAAATAATTTCTACTATTAAAAAAAAAAACAATTTTAAGGAATATTTATTCTATAATTAAGATATCATATTTTCGAAAAATGGAAAAATCGATAAATGCTTCTAAAATTAGAATCTGTGGTACCTTATTTTCGATATTTTACCGAAAAAAACAACACATATTTGACCTCGTAACTAACATATAACAAAGTTTTTACATCATTGAGCTTTTAATACAAAATTTACTTAAAATTTCGAAAAATATGCTTTTTAAGAATTTTTGAAGGTTTCAAGAAAATAAAAATATTGAGAAATTTTTGTATTTAAAATAACTAATTTCTAGAGAAGATTAAGAAAGATTTTTGAAGATTTCGAATAAAAAATTTAGAAGCTATTCAAGAGTTTCGAAAATTTTCAAGAGAATACTCCAAATTTGTTAAGATTTCTGGAAAAATTTTAATAATTCGTTAATTCATGAAATCACGTTTTAGAGATTATTTGGAAAGATTTCCAAAATTGTCAAAAAAATATCTAGAGGATTTCAAAGCAATTTTTTAATTTTGGAAGATTTAGTTTTTAATTAAAATTTTGAAAAATTCTCTCAAGATTCGTGGTAAATTTTTTAATTATTTTTTATTTTGAAAAATGAATTTTAAAGAATATTAAAACAGATTTATATTTTGATGATTTTCTAAAATTTTGAGAAAGAGTGTAAGAGATTTTAAAGCAAAACTTTTCAATTTTGCAAGGTTACAAAATTTTATACCAAATTTGAGTAAGTTTAAGAGATATTTAGAAATAATAGATATAATACTTTCACGATGATTCATTATGATAAATTTAAATTTATTATAGATATTTGGAAGTTTTAAAAAAATTGAAAAATAATTTTTAGTTAAGAAAGATTTAAAAAAAATTGAAACGTAGATTTGTGCAGATTAAAAAATAAATTAGAAGATTTTTAAGAATTTGGAAAGTTCTGAAGAGAATACGAAAATTTCTTCAAATTTCTGGGGAGTTTTAAATGATTTTTTATTTCAAAAAATTAATATTAAGGGATTATTGAAAAAGATTCGTAAAATTGTCGAAAGGTGTCTGGGAGATTTCATCTCAAGTTTTATAATTTTGAAAGATTTTTCAAACATTTTAGGAAAAATGCGAATCATTGAAAAACACATTTAGAAGTTTTGAAAAAATAAAAAAAATAATTTGAATTTGAACAAATTTCAAAATTTTTTTATCAATAAGCACATTTTTGTAGGTATTGAAATAAAATTTTGAAGCTTTTTATGGAATTTGAAAGGTTTCGAGATAATAATATATTCAGGAATTTCAGAAGTTTTGCAGAGATTCTTACACTGTGAAGGATTTTTAAAAATTTTAGAAAAAATTGTCTTTTTAATGCCTTTCAAAGTTCCAAAAGTACTAAAAAAATTTCAAACTGAATCGAATTTTTTCTAAAATTTTTCAAAATCTCCAGATACTTTTTCAGAATATCTGAAATTGTCTATAATCTTTCAAAATTTTCTTGAAAATTCTAGAAGAATTATATTTGTTGCATTAATCTTAAAAACTGATAAACAGAGAAAATATTCATTCGAAATTCTATTTTGTATTAAAAATTATTGTCCCCTAAAATTATAATTTGGTTGATTTTTTTTCTTTCTTGACTGAAAAATCTTTTTCGGTTCAAAAATGTAACTATTTTGTTGAAAATTTGTATTCTTAGTTGAATCCATCTACTTTTTATTTAAAATTGAAATATATTTTTGGTTGAAAATTGATTTTTGGGTAAAATTTTGATTTTTCATGTCTGAAATATTCAAAAATCTTTTTGAATTTTCTCAAGATTCTTAGGAAGATTATATTCATAGGTTCGACTGACAAATCCGGAAGAAGAAAATATTCGAAATGAAAATTCCTGAAATTATAAAATTGCTGAAATATAAAAATCCCCAATCGAAAAATTTCAAAACAATTGATAATATTACCGACTTTGAAAATTCACGCATGAAAAAATTCGCAACAGTTTAAAATTTCACCGATTTTGAAAATTTTCGAATAATAAAACTTGCACAATAAAATTGACGAATTATAAAATATCTGAGACTGCCAAATTCACGACACTAAAAAATTCCCGAATTTTAACAAATATACAATTATTTTTAATCAATGTTGTTTATTAATTACAAATACAATAATGAAATATTTTGATTAGACATTTTTTTGTAAAATGTTCAATGTATTTTTCAAAACTATTGTTCAAATTAAAAATAAGAACAATTCTACGAAAATTCGGAATGAAATTTTTTTTAACTGTTCATAGTCATTTTTGAAAAATTATTGCTCTTGTAATAACAATATTTTTCTTGTATCGTTCTTTTGCATTGAGAAATATATTTTTTTAATTATTGTTATTTCAAATCTAAACAATAATATAGTGTCCTGAATTTCGCAGTATCGGATATTTTATAATTCGGGCATTTTCTATTTCGAATATTTTATTCTTCGGGAACTTTACATTTTCAGGATATTTATTTTTCAGGACTTTTCAGTCATCCCTATTTATATAACTTCATAAATAAATGAAGTTGAATAATAAATAGTTCTTCGAAATTGTTATTTAACATGAACAATTATTTTTCCCCTCAAATCGAAAAACGTTTTGAAAAACCCATTTTTTAATTGTAGAAAAGGAATTGTTTATATTTTTTTCAAATATTAGACATTTTTGTCAATAGTGTAAGTAATATTTTCTGAAAGTTTCTTGATTAAAAAAAAAATGTCTTTAAATTTATCCTCCTTATCTCGAAGATTCAGTATACAAACCTCCATGACCTCTGAATATTCATATAAAAATCTTGCAAAAATTTGGGATCATTTTTTTAACAAAAAAAATATCCTATCCAAGTTTTTAGAAAATCTTTAAAAAAATTATTTCATGTGTCGCCTTAATATACGATATTTGTTAAAATATTTAAAAAAATGTATTACCTCAAGAGACTTGGACTAGTGATATGCCTTCAAGTATTTATGAAGTTTAAGTCACAAATAAGGAAATAGCATGAAGCCTGTGACGCAATATTTGCTCGCTAAAAAAATAACTCGAAATTAGCAAGATAACAGGTTTAAAATAGTTGAGCTATTTGAAAGTATTCTTTTACAAAAAAACTTCGCGCATATATTATTCAAACCTTAATTTACATATTACAAATTTAATATGTAAAAATAAATACTTTTGTATGGATAATTTTTTGATGATCCCAGAAATTTATTAGCAATCCTAAAGAATGTACTATTCTATGGAATTTTCTATTTTATTTTTTGATATAATCATTTTTTTCAGAGTCACAAACAGAGGAATCAGTAGCTCAAAATGCCATCGAGGCGACAGGTATGACCCAAAAATAGACATTATATTGTTAGGAATTCAATCAGTTAATTTTCATATAATTTAATACTTCATCAATCATCAGTAATTTCATAATTCAGTAAATTTAGAGTTAGTAAGCTGAAACTTACAAATGAAAAATTTTGATAGGAAAAGTAATGTTAACGATTTTTCAGGTTTTGGTAAATTTAATTGGAAAATATCGATATTGGGTGCCTTAATATTTATGAATGCTGCAATTAGTATAAGCAGCGCTAGTTTTATTATTCCTGCGGCAGTATGCGATTTCCAGTTAAAAACAGTTGATAAGGGGAGAATTGTAATTTTTCCTTTACTCGGTAAGTTATCTACTATTTTATCTATTCACTATTTCGCATCAGTTTCTAACCACTTTACTTTATCAGAGAAATAATAAATTCCTAACAAAATATTGATAAGAAGTAAATAAGAAATTAATTATCAGAAGAAAGTTCATAACAAATTAAAAATAGAAATTGTAGTCATATAATGGATAGAACATTAAAAATATTTTCAGGAACATGTTTTGGATGTTTAATATGGGGATTCATAGCAGATTTGAAGGGTCGAAAGAAGGCCTTAATAATGACTTTACTTCTTCAAGGAATATCCGAAGCCCTTGCTTCTTTTATCAGAAATTACTGGATATTCTTATTTTTCAAGTTTTTGAGTGGTGTCGCGTAAGTATAAAAGTTCTTACAAATTACTCATTTTATCTAATAAAAACTTTTCTTTTTTTGATTAGGATGGTCCAGAAAAGACCTCAAAATGTTTGTGTTAAGAACTGCCAAAAAGTCAAGAAATGATATAGCATCTTTAAATGAATTTTTTATTGGTAGCAAAAAATAAATCAGGAATGAATGAATAAGCAACTGAAAATTATTGCTTTTTTCAGAGATTCTCATTCGGCATGATATTTTTTATTGCATAATAGTGCTAACAGACCATTTTTCTCGGTTCCTGATGTGCTAAAAAATGACTACAATTTCAAAATTTTTTTAACGAAAAGATAATCAGCCTGAAATATCCTTTTTTTATTTTACTAAAAAATTGATATTTTTGCTCCGTGCAGGTCCCAAATTTTTTTCAAAATTTTATTAAGCGTAGATTACATTTTTGATTCCAAAGGATTTCACAGATTTTAGAATATTTTTAAAAATTCAAAGGAACTTGCAAGAGATTTTAAAATATTCTTCTGGATGAAAAATGTTGTTTGCAAATGTGCATAGTATTTTGAAAAATTACAAAATACTTTCTCGAAAATTGAATTTAAAAAAAATTAAAAATATGTTTCGAGATAAATCAGTGCTGAATTGAATCCTGCAAAGTTTGTTTGGAAAATGTTTTTAAGTACGGAGAAAATTTCGGGAGAAATTTTTTTTCCGTTCGCGGCGCCCATCGTTTAAAATTTATTTTTTAATATCATTTTTATACAATTATGGTTATTTCAAATTGAAACAATGATAGCGATGTAAGAAACCTAAAAAACCTTCTGTGTATACAAAACATAAAGCACTTAAACGATTTATTTTGCTCATTAAAAATACGATAATAAAATATTCTCATTACAAAATTCTATGGTTGTTCAATATATTTTTTAGAATAATTGTTTGCAATTGAAATAAAAACAACTGGAAAACAATATTTCTCATTGCAAAAGAACAATGCAAGAATAATATTCTGATTACAAGAGCAATAATTTAAAAAAAACTACTATGCTCATCATAAAAACAATATTAAAAAATACATTCAACATTTAAAAATAAATTCTTTGATCAAAATATTTCATTATTGTATTTTTAATAAATAAATAATATTGATTAAAAGACAATTTTTTAATCGTTCAAATTCAGATTATATTTCAGATATATTTCGATTCGGGATATTTTTATTTTGGAAATTTCATAAATTCGGGAATTTTCTATTCCAAATATTTTCTTTTTCGGAATTTTTCAGTCGTCCCAATCAGTTACTGATGAATATTGTCTGATTAGAGATTGCTATAAAATAAAAATATATATATATATATAAAAACAATATTTTCGGCAATATTTAGCATATAGATATAAACTTGAAAAATAGTTTTCACCCCACAAATTTTTCGATACGATTAGCTTGTTTAAAGAAAAACAGTTTTTGGCGCTAGAAAAAGGATTTTGTTGAATTTATAATAATATAATAATTTTTCTGCAACCATTAAGGGACGAAGATTACAGAAAATTTTGATTTTATAAGCTTTTCGTTGCGTTTAGAAAAATGTAGAATTTTTATCAATTTTTCATTATATCAGGAACTGAGGAAAACGGCCTGCTTGCAATAATATACCTTACAAAATCATACCGGATGGAAATCTCTAACTAGTACAAAAAAGTAATAATCTTCAGTTGCCTGCAGACGTCAAAACAAAATTTTTTTTTCCAATTTCTCTCTTTTTTCTGTGATAGATATCCTAATTGATATTCCCAATCATTTTTCATTCATTTGTTGCTACGAATGAAACAATTCATTCAGAGATGAAGATATTTTTTTGACTTTTTTAAATAGTTTTTAACTAACAATCAAACATTTGTGAGAAAGAATTTAGAATCATATGATTCAGTTTTTGTAGGCGTCAAATTTCATTATTTGACTCATATTTTGAAAAAATCGAAAAGCGTTTATACACTTTTCAAGAAAAGCCTTTTTTGGACATATATTTGACAAAATTATATTCTGTTCTAAATTTTCAGTGTCTCTGGTCAAGTAGCTTTATTATTTACATATATTGGTGAATTCCAACCAAAGAAATTCAGAAAAAGAATACTTTCTTGGATGGAAGCAGCCTGGATACTTGGATTGCTTATTTTACCCAGTAAGTAAACAAAGTAAACTAAGTTTTTATTGAAAGTAAATTATTGAAAAAATTTCTGATTGAAAAATTACATAAATAATACATATAATAATGAATGAAAAATAAATTTCAATTTTGCGTATCGGAAAAACAGAAATTTCTTCAAAAAAAAATCTTCTATCTCCGCATCAACAAGTACTGAAAGCTACTTCTTCTTATTTGAAGACCAACCATTTTTTGTATGAGATCTAAGTTACCAGAAAAATGTTCAGAGCAAGAAAATTTATATCTTTATAGCAATGATACCATTGAACTTTTTTTTACCTGGTGTAAACAACCTTGAAATTAGAAAAAAAATTAATCTACTTTTTCGCTATTTTCTTAGAATTATACCATTCTTCTCGACTATTGGACCATGAAATGTGTGATACATCGTATATAAAATGTATTTGTGTTATATTTGAACAATAATATATATGAAGAAGGTTGAGATAAAAATAATTTTTATTGATTCGGAGGCAGAAGAAATTTTGGTTTTTCATTGAAAATTTGTGGGAGTGTTTTTGACTCCCCAAATAAAGTTTTCATCTCTATTAGAATTACGAATGGAGAACATAATATTTCTCAATATGGCCTAATGTATAGTCAATTAAGTTCAATTAAAAATGCATTATAAATAATTTTCCAGATTTAGCGTGGATCATCCTTCCTCTCCAATTCGCCTACGAGTCAGAATACTTTTTCTTTCGATCTTGGAATTTATTTATTCTAGTATGTTGCTTGCCGGCAGAATTGATTGCATTCGCATTATATTTTTTCCCGGAAACGCCGAAATATCTCGCAGAAACTGGGCAAAATGTGAAATTGCTGAAAGTTCTTGGTCGCATGTATGAGGAAAATACTGGAAACTCAGCAAAAAAATATTATGTAAGCTGGAACCCTAAAACATTCGAAATAATAGTGCACTTTCGAGATTTCGTTCTCTTTTTACTGAGAAATTACTCCCTGCACTCAGAAAAAAATGTTCTTGCACTAAAAAAAACTGTTTTCTTGCATATACATGGAAATTTGTTTTAATTAAACAAATTTTGATTGATTCAACAAAATATTTGATTGAAAAAATAGAAATTTGTTGTTGAATCAACAAAATACTACATCTACCAGAAGATTTGGTTGATTCAACAAAATCGTTTTCTGATTGTGATTCAATTGTCTCCTACCATAGTATCATGGACGAATCCAGAGTGGAATGATTGGTCGCCCCCCCCCAGACGCTATCTAATGTTACCTTTGCCAAATAAATTTTTTTTCATGAATTTATTTAGGGATCAACCAAAAATAAAATTTTCAAGTCAAAAAGAGAAACTCACTACAAAACAATTGAAGTTTCAACAAAATAATTAAATTTTCAATGGAAAGAGAAAAATTTTCAACCAATAAGAACAATTTTCTACTTGAAAAGACGAATTCTCTACAAAATACATAAATTTTGAACCAAAGAGTTGAATATTTTCAATCAAGAAGTTTCATTTTCTACCAAAAAAGACGAATTTTCAAGAAATTATATAAATTGACTACAGAACTGTTAAATTTTGAAGAAAAAAGACCAAGTTTTTAAATAAAATGAAATAGTTGAATTTTCATTAAAAACAAAAAATTTAAATGCAGAAAAACGAATTGTCTACAAATCAGTTGAATTTTCTACTAAAAAGATTAATTTTCTACTAACAAAGACGTATCCAACAAAAAAAAATGCATAAATTTTCAACCCAGTAGTTGAATTTTCAACCAAGAAGATTATTTTTGCACCAAAAAAACGAATTTTTAACAAAGCGCTCTATTTTTTATACAACACAATTGAATTTTCAACCCGAAAATGTAAAGTTTCGAAAAATAGTTAATTTTCAATCGAATAGTTAAATTATAAGTTAAAAAATTAGTTTCTAACCAACAACTTTTTTCAATTAAATGGATACATTTTTAAACAAAGGGTTCAATTTTCAACCCAGAAGATTATTTTTTAACCAAAAAAACGAATTTCCAACAAAATACGTAAATTTCTAAGTAAACAGTTGAATTTTCAACCAAGAAGTCCAATTTTCTACCAAAAAATCGAATTTTCAACAAATTATTGTATTTTTACTGTATTATTGACTTCATTTTTATTACTGTATTTTCTATACAAAACAGTTTGATTTTCAACACGAAAATAGGAAATTTCGGAAAAAGTTAATTTCCAATCAAATAGTTAAATTATAGATTAAAAATTAATCCATAACCCAAAAAAGAAATTTTCAACAAAGTGAATAAATTTTTAACTAAATGGTTTTATTTTCAATCAAGAAGGTGAATTTTCTACCAAAAAAGACAAATTTTCAACCAAATAGTTTAAATTTTTTAAACTAAAAAAATAATTCTCAAAAAGTTCATTTTCAACCAAATAGTTAATTTATAGTTGAAAAATCAATTTTGAACCCAAAAGAGGGAAGTTTCAACAAACTAGTTCAATATTCAACCAAAGAGATTGATTTAATGCTAAAATTATGAATCTTCAACAAAAATATGAAATTTTAAGAATGTAGTTCAATTTTCGATTCAAGAGTTGAATTTTCAACCTAAAAGGTTGAAATTTTCAATCAAAAATATGATAGTTGATATTTTAACAAATAAAAGATTTTTATTATTAATGAAAAAACAATTGAGTTTGACTAAAAAAAGACCAATTTTTAACAACGTACATGAATTGGCTACCAAGCTCTCAAATTTGGGAGAAGAAAATACGTATTTTCTATATAAAACAGTTGAATTTTAAATCCGAAAATATACAAGTTTCAACAAAAAGTTAAAATTTCAATCAAATAGTTAAATTATAGGTTGGAAAATCAGTTTTCAACCCAAAAAAGAAATTTTAAACCAAGAAGATGAATTTTTTACTCAAAAAGGCGAATTTTTAACCAAATAGTTTGTATTTTTCAACTAAGAAAATAATTTTTTAATTAAAAATGGAATATTTAAGTTTCCATTGGGAACAATTAATTTAAAAGAAAAGAGTTTTCGATAAAAAAGTTGAATTTCCAGCCTAAAAATTTGAATTTTGACCTAAAAAGATGAATTTTCAATTAAAAATATTATTATTGATATTTTCATAAAAAATTTCGTAATTTTGAAGAACAAATATTGCGTTTATTTAAAATGACGAATTTTCAAGAAAGTTCTCGAATCCTCAACTAAAACAGATCAATTTTCGACCAAAAAATTTATTTTCTACCAAAAAAAGGCGAATTTCCAAGCAAAAGCACAAATTTTGCACCAAATAGTTGATTTTTTAACTGAATAGTTGAATTTTTAGAACAAGAAAGATCACTTTTTATCAAAAAGTGGAATAGTTTAATTTTCATTAAAAAAAATTACAAATTCAGGAGAGCAGTTTTTCTACGAAGCATTTGAAGGTTCTAACAAAAAGTGAAATTTTCTACCAACTTGTTAAATTTTCAAGCCAAGAGCATGCATTTTCCAAAAAATGGTTGAATTTTCAACCGAAAATATAAATTTTCAACAAGAATGTTAATTTTAAACCAAACATTAAAAATTTTCAACCAAAAAAATGAATTTTTAGTAAAGTAGTTGAACTTTCAATAAACTTGTTGAATTTTCAACTTAAATAGATAAATTTTCCACAAAAAATGTTCTCCATGTAAGTCAGCATACAAAATCGTTGCCCCCCCCCTGCCTCCCGCACCAAATATGCATGTGCTTTAAGATTCTTTATGAATCTGAACACTGTAATTGAAAAATGTAAATAAAGTGAAATTTATCGCTTTATTATATTTAATTTGAAAGGTCCCTTCAAATAATTAGGAAAGTCCCCCCACCCCCTTCCACATGCATTCGCTGAAGAAAATTCCGAATCCCTACCTGCGAAAAAGTTTCTGGATCCGCCCTTGCATAGTATATGATTCCAGAAATTGAATCTTGAATATTAAATTGGTAATTTTCACAACTATTAAAAAAGTAATTCGATAAAAGTTTCTCTTCAAAATCAACATTTTTCCAATTGGATACATAAAAACGGAGAAAAACATTGTTTTTTCCAGAAAACCAGTTTCCCTACATCCTACATCTGTTGTTACAGTTAAGTATCTTGTGAAGTTGAATATTTCCTACAAGTTTTCACATTCGCAATTCCTCGCATGTGGCGTCTCGAACGTAATTTTTCCAAATTTGAGAATGCCTCTAAGATGAATATTTTTTTCAGGAAATCTTATTAACTGGTGAGGATGCTGCTCTTGCAAAAATGGTGGCATATTGGAAAAATAAGTCCCTCGAAGCGGAAAAGATGTCGAGGAAGAGCAAAAAATTTAATGATATCATCAGAAGTTTCAAGGGGCAAGCCAAAAGTATTTTCAAATCTTCAGCATTGCTCAAGAGCATAATTGTTGCCTGCATAGTTGGATTTTTAGAATTGTCTTCTTACTATTCGCTGCTGCTTTGGTTACCGGAAATTTTTGAGCGGTTCGCTCAATTTGAGTCGAAATTTCCAAATGAATCGACAAGTATTTGTACTGTTTCGAATCAATTGTCTCTCAATACTAGCCTGGTATGTTCGTTACCAATTTTCAAAATTTCATTTTTTATTTAATTTTTGAGTTTGTATCCACAGAAACAACTGAGGTTACGAAATGTTGCAGTTAATCGGTTAAGCAGGATAAAAAAGAGGTTGCCACACCAATTAGAGGTAAACTTTCCGCGGCGAATCGCAAATATCTCCGGCGGACTCCGCTAGAGGCAGCACGTTACAGGCCTTTAACCACGGAGAGTTTACCTCAGTTTGGGGTAATCAACTGACTGTTACCCCGCTAGATCGATTATCTGCAACGTTTCTTCCCCCAGCTTTTTTCTGTCCCTAGGAGAGACTACCCTACAATAGATAATGAACCTACAGCAGATAATTATTAATTAAAAGCATGAATATACCTAAACTAATTATTTGTTATTTCAATTTATTAACTATAGTTTCCTAACTATTAATTTAATTTAGTTAATTATTTTACATACATTCATATTTTTAATTAACGATTATTTACTGTAGGTTCATTATCTACTGTAGGGTGTTGCCCCCTACAGTAAAAATAATATCCTTGGGTGATATTGTCAATAAATTTATATACGTTTTATAGGAAATTGATATTGATCCTGCTATTTGTAGTAGACATATAGATCCTAGTGTTTATATCAATTCATTATGGCTAGCAGCTGCATGTATCCCAGCAGCTGTAATTGTGCCACTTTGTGTTGATCGACTGGGCTTCAAATTCTTTTTAGGTAGAAATTAATTTTTTATATTGATACCCATAATGTCAATGCAAATTGAAAAAAATCATTCTGTAATAGAAAAAGAATTTAAAAATATTCTGTGGGTCCAGTTCAAAAACTACGTCACAATAACAGGCGGGAGGGGGGCTAACCGATTTTGTGACAATTTGTCTGCTTGGAAAAATATATATTAGTTTAGAATTCATATCTTGTAAAAAAAATTCTACTATTTGGCTGAAGATTAAACTATTTTATTGAAAATTCTTTTTTTTTAGTTGTAAAACAATTTTTTCAGCTGAAAATGTTACTAATCCATTTTGGGCAGAAAATTGATTGTTTTAGTTGAATACTCAACTAATAAATTTTCCAATGAAAATGCATCTTTTTTGGTAGAAATTTCAACAATTTGGTTGAAAATTGATGTATTTGGTTGTACATTCGTCATTTTCGTTAGAAAATTAATCTTCTTGGTTGAAAATTCATCTACTTGTTTGAAAATTGAATTAATTTGTTGAAAATTCATTTCGTCAGGTGAAAATCCATCGTTGCTTGAAAATCTTTTTTTTTTTGTTGATAAAAATCAATTTTTTCAAATGTGAATTTATATTTTCGGATAAAAACTTCATTTTTTTGGTAGAAAACTCTACTTTTTGGTGTGAAAATTCATCTCTTTTGTCAAAACATTCATCTCTGTTGGTAGAGAATGCAACAAGTTGGTACAAAATTATTGTGTTTCGATCAAAGTTCGTTTTTTGTTGAGATTAAATCTTCTAGTTTGAAAATTCAACAGGTTGTTGGAATTTTTTTCTTTTTAGATTCAAAAGTTTTTTTGTTGTTGTTAAAATCAACTGGTTGACAATTCTTTTTCTTTTTGTTGAAAATCAATTTTGTGAACTGAAAATTTAACTCTATCATTTTTGGTTGAATACATTTCTTTTTAAGTTGAAAATTTAACTTTTTGGCGTAAAATTCATATATTTCTTTGAAAATCCGTCTTTTGGTAGAAAATTAATCTTCTGGGTTAAGAATTCAAATTTGTAAGTTGAAAAATTAGCCATTTGGCTAAAAATTCAACTATTTTGTTGAAAGTTTAATTATTTTAGTGGAAATTTTAAATAATAATTGAAAATTCATGCTTTTAGTAGAAATTTGATCTTTTTTGCCTTCCCATTAAAAATTTACTTTTTTATTGAAAATTCAACTACGTAGTTGAAAGATAAACCTAATTAATAAAGATTATTATTTTTGAAGATTCATAAATTTTAGTTAACAATTTTGATATTTTGTTCAAAAGTCATATTTTTTTCGAAAATTCAACTCTCTTGTTAAAAATTCGTCTCCTGGGGTAGAAAATTCGTCTCTAGAGATTGAAAAGTTATTATTTTTTTAATAGAGAAGTTCTTGGTTGGAAATTCAATTGTTCCTTAAAAAACTCGTATTTTTGGCTTGCGGAATTAACTATTTTTTTATAGATGCAACTATTTATGTAGATCTTATTACTTTTTGTTTGAAAATATTTTCTGGTTTAAAGTCAATTTTTTTGACTAGAATATTTGTCCTTTTATCTTGAATTTCCTTGAATTTTTTTCGGTTGAAAACTATTTTGTTGATAATGCAATATAATTCGACTCGAAATCTCACAAGCGTTTCATATTTTATTCAATATAGTACCTATACGTTAATTTCATTTAGAAAAATTTATTTCCCTATTTTCGTAACAAATAACTCTATTTTCCCTGTTCTAAGAGCATTTTTGGCTGTTAAGTCTGTGAAAATATTTTTGTTGTATGTTTTGTGCTTCAATTTGAGGTGTTTATCATAATCATTCAGAGAAAAAATGTTGACTCAAAAAGCGGGTTGTCTATGATGAAGAAGGGATAGGGGGGGGGGGCATATTCTGAAAATAGCGTGACGTAGTTTTTTTAACGGATCCTATCAATAATTACAAAAATATACTAATAGTAACTTTCCGAGACAAGGAAAATATCTCGCAATTTAAATTTCGCGCCACAGTGACGTCAGAATCCATATGGTAAATGCTGCTGCTTGATTATGACGTCATTTTGGCGCGAAATTTAAACTGAAATATTTTATTTTTTATTTACTGTGCATATATTTTTATTTTATCTGGTATTTTAACTCTAAGATTTAATTTTCAGTTTTTACAAATGCGGTGGCCTTTGTCGTGACACTGGGACTATTTTTGGTAAAATCTTCCATTCAGAATTTAATACTCTCATGTCTGTTTGAGTCAATGACTTCTCTGGCGATGAGTCTCATGTATTGTTTATTGGTTGTGACTTTCCCAACGAACTGCAGGTATTTCATGATTTTCTTATGAAACTTTCTTGTAAGTTGAATTATCTTCAGGAATGACATTACATTTATGACGTATTTTCAGAATGTTTGCAGGAACGCTTTTAGGATTTTTTGGTCGTGTTGGGAGTCTTTTAGGAAATATGATGGTCACCTATCTTATTGATGATCATTGTGACACACTAATTATTATAGTTGCAATTCAACTCTTGCGTAAGTTTAATTTTAAAAAAATGATTTCAAAATTGTTATAAAAATTATTAAGTAGTTAGAAAATTAGAATTATTTGATTTTATAATCTTCTTTTACAGTGGCTACATTACTGAGTTTTATTATACGTTGATGAATCTTCTGACGGAACGATTCTATTCGTCAGACTTTCCACTGGAGAAGAAACATGCCACTACTTCACCAAAGAAGATATTTTTGTTAATTTTAATTTATTGCTAAATAAATCAATTGATTTAGTAATTTTTAAGTAGTATGCCAATTTTTATGTAAGATGACGCTAAATTTTTTAATCAAAAACGAAATTTGTGTCATTTATTGTGTAAAATTCGTCTAGTGAATTGTTATACGTGTTTGTCTTACATCACTCGTAAATAGTATTATTTCATACATAATATTTCGCATTTTTTCTAAAAGTTTTATATGTATTTTTATATAGAAAATAAAAATGATGAGAAAGTGTAAGAAATTTTATCATTACTGAAAGAATCCATTTTCAACCAGCAATCAATCATTGATAATTTCATAAACAATTTAATAATGAACGAATTTATAACTTGACAACTTGTCAATGAATCGATGTGAATACGAAATCGACTGCTAAAGATTCTGGCGACAATATTTATTATTTAAGTCAGTTTTTTAGTAAGGCAGCGAGATTTGATAGATTTTAAGCGATTTTATGATATTTTACATAAATATGAATAAACTAATTTTCAAAAATTTAAATCAGAATCTCTGAAAATAAAAGAAATTCAGAATACAATTTTGAAAATTTAATTTGAAAGGAGCTGAAATTATATCATTTCTAATTCAAAGCGTTCAAATTTAAAGAAAAATTTATTTCGAATTGCAGAAGTTTGAAGGAGAGTTAGTTCATCGTAAAACTTCGAAAATACGACAATTTCAAAACCATAGAAATTGAATAATGTCAGATTTCCATTCTGGAAATTGTATCACTTAAAATTCAGAGGAATAGAAATTGCATCTGACATTTTAGAATTTTAGATTATTATTACATGAGAAAAAATTAAACATTAAAATTGATAAAACACATTTTTCTAAGATCAAGAAATAAATGTACCATAATTTTTTCCGTTCAAAATGAAAAGTATAGTTTAAAATGGAAAACATTAAGAATAAAAAAATTTCGAAAACGGAACGCTGAATCTGAACTTCATTTAAAACTGAAAAGATTTTTAGTCACCAAGCAATGTAAATAAATGAAATAATAAAAATTAAAAATTTTAATTTTAATTGCAAAATTAAAACTTATAAAAGGAAAACATTGAAAATTTAGCATTCAACATGAAAATTGAGAACTCTAAAATTGCAACCATTAAAAACTAAAGAAATTATTTAATCACTGAGGTACCGATTTCAGATTGTTCAATTTTTATCTATTTTGATTTTTAACAACAGAATTTTTAACTTTTGAATTTCTAATCGTTTAATTTTTATACTAATTTTAGAATTATTATTCTTTATTGAAATTTTCCAATGAAATATTTTTCAATTTCAAATTATTCATTGTTTGAAAACTTTAACTAGAATTTGGACAATTTTAAGAAGAATTATTGCATTGAAAATCTGTGATTGAAAAAAAAGAATAAAACACATGATTGCTATGTGTAATTCCAATTGTCGAAATTCCACAATTTTGAGAGTTTTCATTAATTTTTTTTTAGTTAATTTGAAAATTTTTAATAGTTTGGAACATTTACAAATAAAGAAGAACTGTTTTTCCAATCTAATTTTTAAGGCTTGAATTTGATAAATTATAGCCTTAATTTTTCATTGCTTCAAATTGTTTCGAAATTATTAAATTTAAAAATCACAATGAAGTTCTTAAATACAACATTTTGGAAGGTCAGGAGAAGAAAAATAACAAGGGAAATTTAAATAAACCAAAAAATTATATATCATAACTTGTATAAAAAAAAATTGTCAGGAAAAATTTCTGAACAGAGGTAATTGTTCGATTATCGAATTGTTAAGTAATGATGCAAAGAAAAAATGCAAAATCGTGTTTGAAAAAAGAACATTTTGTGCTTGCATTGTTAGATTTTTTAAGCTTATTATATTACGCACTATTCATTTGGTTTTTCGTTTAAATACAAGACAGAAGAGTACATCCGAGATGACGTGTTTCATCAACAAATGTTTTCAAACAAAAATGGAAAAGTCGAATTTTTTGTCAAAAACATTAATGAAAAAAAAAGGAATTTTCAACCAGTTGAATTGAACTAAAAAATATTATTCAGAAGAAAATAGTTATATCCCCCCAAAAAAGGATGAATTTGCAATAAAGAAGATTAATTTGCTACCCAAAAAAACGAATTAAAAAAATACATGAATTTTAATCGTATAAAAGATAATTTTTTTATCGACAATAAAATAGTTAAAATATCAGATGAAGAAATCAATTTCGAACAAAAAAATATGAATTTTCAACAAAATATTTGAATCCCGAACCAAAACAGTTTATTTATTTGTAACTCAAATAGTTGCATTTCTAACCCAAAACGATGACATTTTTACCAAAATGGTTGAATTTTTAATCCGAAAAGACGAATTCTTAACAAAATAGTAAAAATTTCAAAAAAGCAGATGAATTCACAACTGAAATTATGAATGTTAAAAAAAAATGAATTTTCAACATATCAACTTTCAACCTATTAGTTTAATTTTCAATTAAAGATGAATATTTAACCAAGGATATTCATTTTTCACGAAACGAGAGGAATGTTTAACAGAATACATGAATTTTCCATCAGATCGTTGAATTTTCATCTGAAAAAAAATATAAATTTTTAACAAAAAGGAGGAATGAAAAAGAATTAACATTCAACCAAAATATTTTGATTTTATTATTGGGTTCGATTATTCCGCTTAGATTTTGAGCAAAAAGAGGAGAAAAAGGAGAAAGGTCGATTCAAATTGTTATCAATATGTTTAAACAATTTAAATTTGTTTGAACTTTTTTTCAACAAAATATAAAAAATGTGCACTTTCTCTTAATACCAGAGAAATAATCTGCTTTGATTGAGGATTTAACTACTTTTAATGAAAATTCATCTTTTTCGTTGAATTCAAGTGTTTTTGATTTAAATTACAATATATTTTTGGTTCAAATATCAACTACTATGTTTTTCATGAGGAATTACATTGTTCATTCAAAATTCAACTACTTAGTTGAAAGATAAACCTAACTACTATCAAAGATTATTATTTTTGAAGATTCATCATTTTAGTTAAAAATGTTGATATTTTCTTAAAAGGTCATCTTTTTTCAGAAATTCAACTGTCTTGTTGAAAATTCCTCTCTTTGGGTAGAAAATTCGTCTCTGTAGATTAATTTGTTTTTATATAGAAAAGTTCTTGGTCGAAATTCAGTTGTTTTCTAAAGAATTCGTCTTTTTCGCTTGAGGAATCAACTATTTTTTTATAAATGCAACTACTTATGTACATTTTATTCTTTTTTGTTGGAATATTTAACTATTTGGTTGGAAAATCATCTTTCCTGGTTTGAAGTCAGCTTTTTTTTCTAACAAATTTGGCTTTTTGTATTGAAAACTCAACTCTTTTGTTGTAAAATTATGGCTTTTGGTAGAAAATGAATCTTTTCCGGTTGGAAACTATTTTGTTAAAAATGCAATATAACTTGACTTGAAATCTTACAAGCGCTGCATATTTTATTCAATATGATACCTAAAGATTAATTTCATTCAGAAAAATTCATTTTCTTATTTCCGTAACAAGCAACTCTATTTCCCCTGTTCTGAGAATTATATAATATATAATTAAAAATAGGGGTGGTCTATGACGAAGAAGGGAGGGGCGGACAACATTTTCAAAATAGCGTTACGTAGTTTTTGAACGGTTGGTTCCTATTATTAAATGCAAAAATATAATAATAGTTACTTTTCGAGAAAAGAAAAGTATCTCGCAATTTGAATTCCGCGCCAAAGTGACGTCAAAATCCACATAGTGATTGTTGCTGCTTGATTATGACGTCACTTTGGCGCGAAATTTGAACTGCAATATTTTATTTTCTTTATTTTTCTAAGGTCAAAAAATGAATGTACCGTCATTTTCGTCATTTAAAATTGGAAAATTCTCATCTATATATATTTGCAATTTGATTATTCTAAAAAAACGGTTAAAATAAAAAGTAATTTTAAATGGAAAACATGAAAATCAAAAAATTTGAATACGGAATGTTAAATCCGAACTACATTTGAAACTGAGAAGATATTTAGTCATCAAGAATTCTAAATAAATAAAAATATAAAATTAAAAAATTTTTTACTTCAAATTATACTTTTCAAAATTTAACCATTTGAATTTTAAATACAAAATTAAAACTTTTGAAAAGGAAACATTGAAAATATAGCATTCAACATGAAAATTCAGAACTCTAAAATTGCAAGCATGAAACATTGAAGAAATTATTCAATTACTGAGGTATCAATTTTACATAGTTTAATTTTTATCTATCTTCATTTTTAACAACAGATTTTTTAACTTTTGAATTCCTAATTGTTTAATTTTTACTACTTCATTTATAATTATTATTCTTCATTGAAATTTTACAACGAAATATTTTTCAATTTTAAATTATTCATTGCTTACAAATTTTAACTAAAAATCGGACAATTTGAAGAAGAATTATTGCACTGAAAATTAGAAATTAAAAAGAAAAGAATACAAAACAAGATTAATATATGTAATTCCAATGGTCGAAATTCCACAATTTCAAGCTTTTTCTTTTGAAATTTTCTTTCTAAGTTGATCTAAAAGTTCCTAATATTTTGGAACATTTTCAAATGAAATGAAATGAAATTTATATAAACCAAAAAATTTCAAACAGAAATGAAGTTATCGAATTTTCTACTGAGACCATGATAAAAAAAAGGAATTTCCAATCAGTTGAATTGAACTAGAAAAGATGAATTTTCAATAAAATAGTTGAATCTTCAACCCAAAAGATGAATTTGCAGTAAAAGTAATTAATTATCTTCCTCCAAAAAAAAAAATGAATTAAAAAAATACACGAATTTTAAACTTATAGAGGACAATTTTTTCATAAAAAATGAAATAGTTAAATTTTCAGATAAATAAATTGATTTTTCACAAAAAATATGAATTTCAACGAATTAGTGAAATTTTCAAATAAACAGATGAATTTACAACAAAAATTATGAATCTTCACAAAAAATAGATTTTTAACGTAAGATATCAACTTTTAACCTATTAGTTCAATTTTCAACCAAAAAGTTGAATTTTCAACTGAAAAAATGAATTTTTAACAAAAAGGATTAATTAAAAAGAAGTAACTTTCAACCAAAATATTCTGATGTTATTATTGAATTCTATTCTATTCTAACTTTTTAATAGAATAAGACAAAAAATGTAGTTTTCTTCGCTGACAATTTGTCAACAGACGCGACATAATTCAGGTATATCTCGTATTTTTACCACTTATTAATAATTGTTTAAACAATTTACGTTTGTTTGAAATGTTCTCAACAAAATATCAAAAAGGTGCACATTCTCTTAATACCATGAACTAATTAGTTTGAATCAAAGATCAACACGATCGATTCATTTTATTGTTCATTGTTTAAATAATTTCACATTTTTGAAATGTAAGTTTTGACTAGAATAATGCATAAAACTGTAATTGCAAATTGTTCAACAAATTTCTTTAACTCCTTTTATATTGACCCTTTCCATCACACATCCGTAGATTTTGAAACTATTTTGTGTAAACAATTTTTTTGACGAAACAGAAAAAAATTTTACTTTTTTGTATAACATAAACACATTAGTTAATTGTTTGTACTGATTTTTGGTATAAGTTATATAGTTAAAGTTGCTCAGAAGAGCTGGATGTGAATTTTTTATATTTGGTCGACGAAAATTCTTCAAACAAATTAAAATTGTTAAAAAAGTTATGGATTGATGTTAAAAATGTGAGATAAACCAGAATTAACCGAAAATTTGCAATAAGATGTGAGAGAATTATTGTCCAAAGTTCAAACAATTAATAATTGATGAAAATTTCATTTAATTTTTTCACTTGGCCACTAAAAATTATCTATTGAAAAAAGCGACACAAAGTATTATTTACGACCAATATTCCGCAAAATACTTGATTCTCGTTTAGAGGGTCGTTTTTGGGACATTCTAGAAGCGGATGGGGGAAATGAAAAATCAAAACATATATCATGAAATTCGAATATTTCATTTTGTAAACCACTCAAGTATATTTTTTCTTGAAGTGACACTTTCGCACATTAATTTATTTCTAAACAGATTAGAAAATGTATTCAAATGTAAGATACTCGATATTATTTGTAAACAGTGTTTTGAAAGATTTCATGATATTTTAGATTAATGTTAGTGAAATAATTTCTCCAGATGCATTTTTTTTACAAATTAGCATTTAAAAATTAAATAACTGTTTCAATATGCGAGGATGATGTTTTTAGTATGAGTCTAGAACATAAGTAATTCATTATGTAAAAATAGGAAAAACTGGATACTTCTTTCCTTATCTGAAAGGCTTCCACACATTTTTCCTGATAACTCATTTGCAGGAAATAGCTATGTCAGTCAATTAACAATGAAGTCGCCACTTCTGAAACTGGGGTTAAGAGCCTCCATTCATCAGTGAAAAATGTGTGAGTATAACCCTAAATGTAACAAAAATGACTGAGCTTACAAAAAAATTAAATATTATTGAGATTATAGATCACGAAGATTTCTTATAAATTTCATTAGATGATTTAATCACTATCGTTTTATTTCAATTTTATATTCAAATATTTTGTTTATGTTGGGTAATTATCAAGTTATTGTATTTATTCTATTTCTTATCAGTATTAGGATCATATTGCTATTGATATGATGATATTACTATTTTAATTTAGACAGAAAGACGGAAGAATCCGTGGTTGAATTTGCAATCAACGAAACAGGTCAGTCTTTTACAAAAAATACTCTTTCGAATTAGTAATTAAATTTATCTTGGAGAATAAAAGGTAATTTAATGTGTCCCAGAAGGCGTCTTTGACTTCTCTCGGGTCACTTTCAACTGAGGCGTAGCACGCTATGATAAATAATCTTCTCATTTCTACCTTCATTCTAATCCACAGCAATCTCGGCGATATATATGTGTGATCTTTGAGATGCTGTTTTCCTTTTTCATTCATAATTAAACCGACCCCTTGACTAGCATGTGATTCACTATCTACTCCTGACCATATTTCGAAACCGCCTTTCAACACCCCATTTTATATGTTTCTACTTTCGCAACCCTTTTTCTTCGTCTCAGGTACACATAGAATATCTAGTTTCCTTACGTGCATACACCCAGTCTCCATTCATCGCCTGAAACTCGACCTTTACGTTGACCGTGTGTATGCTTCTCGCCAATCAAAGTTTCAATCCATTCCGAGGCTACTTTATTGTTTGTATCATTCATGTTCAGATTGTACACCCAACTACCACCTGTATGCGCGAAATTCGTTTTGCGAGTCGAAATCATGTCCGAATTAAGCAGTGATTTGTCGTACGGTGGAGAGTCAAGCTGTAACGTCAGTCCCACCAAAACTTCTGTTACTGGGGGGGGGGGGGGGGGTGAGGACATGAGAAAGGAAACCGAGAGTCTCAATAGGCTGGTGATTTATTTTGAGAAGGTCATCAGCCTTCATCAGCGTTGTATTAGATAGGAGTTGATATGTTCTCATCTGCCGGATCCCGGCCTAAAATCTGTTAAAATATTTTTGAGTGGTAGGAAATATTTGAAATCTTCTGATATCTCTTGAAATCTCGTTAATGGTGAAACTAATTGATATATTTTTTTGAAATCGAGTTTAAAATATAAAATCTTTCGTTATGGGGGGGGGGGGTCATACAAATCTTACGAATTTTGAAAATAAAGTGGGAGGGGGTCTAAAATGTAAACAATCAAATGTAAAAATATCATGGCAGTGGCCATACCACACTGAAAAAACCAGTTCTCGTTAGATCACTGAAGTTAAGCAGTGTTGGGCGCGGTTAGTACTTGGACGGGTGACCGTTCGGGAATACTACTAACTGCGTGCTGTTGGCGTGTCGTGGGTGTGCTGAGCCCACACTTGTAGTTATTTACTACAAGAAACTATCCACCTAGAAACACTACCCAAATAGGGTAGTGTCACGCCTACCCCGAAAGGGAAATGGGTTAATGGTATACATACAATGGACATTCCATTACAAAAAATACTTTTTTCTGATAAGTAATTTTTTTTTGTATTTTTTTTATTACTAAGACTTACTAAAAATTAAGTAAATTTAAAAAGACCTGTCAGTACAGTTACTTTTTTTTTAATCTGAAAAGTATATTTATTACGTTCATTTATCATCATATAGGTAATATTAAAGATTTTTTGAAGTTGACAAAAACTTGAGAAGGTGTGTGCTGAGAATATAATTTCTTGTATTTTTAAATAGGATTTGGGAAATTCAATATGAAAGTATCGATAATATGTTATCTGATTTATTTGAACGCCGCTTTGGCTAATGGAGTTACTGGATTTATTCTTCCGTCAGCTGCCTGTGATTTTAAAATGAATACAGTTGAAAAAGGACGACTAGGCACTGCATATCTGGCTGGTAATTATTTTTAATTTTTTGTTTTTAACAAATGTAAGACATGAAAACAATTACAAGGAATTGAATAAATTTAGGTGCATGCCTCAGTTCATTTATTTGCGGATTATTATCATATTTGAAGTGTCGTAGATGGATCCTAATAGTGTCATTATTTCTTCAGGGGTGTTCAGATTTATCTCAATCACTTGTGTCTAACTACTGGGCTATAATAGCCTTAAAATTGATATCTGGTATGGCGTAAGTAATTTGATTATCATTTGGATTTAATAGACAATTTTATTATTATTGGATAATATTATTAGAATGTTAGAAGATTTATTATTTGAATTTATACTTTTTAGAGTCACTGGACAAATGGAACAAATGGACATGGAATTTTTTTGGATTTCAGGACAGGCTATTGCATCCGGTAAATATAAAAAAGTTAGAAAAAATGACCGAAATAATCTATTTCCTCATGAAATAATTTATAAAACTCAGCTTTAGGTTTGGCCATTATTTCTCTCAATTTTGAATACAGGAACGACTTTTTTTTCTTCCGCTCCTGGAATTTGTACGTTATAATTTGCTCTTTACCTGCCTTTCTCATTGGTTCCTGCTTCAATTTTTTTCCTCAAACACCTAAGTATTTGGCAGAAATGGGATCAAATGAACAATTACTCCATGTTCTTACTGACATGTATGAACAAAACGTTGGAAGGCCAGGGAAAGAATTAATAGTAAGCAAAATTTATATCAGGGGAGAGTGGTGTTGAGGACAACAATTTTTTCCGACGCTTGTGGGAAATTGTGTTTTCCTCTTGTATATTATCGTCTACTACGATAAAGGTATATTCGACTTACGTGAAAAATAGGGGCTAAACATGGATATGTTGTTAACTCTTGATTTTCCGATGATTTTCAATGTTTTTCATATATTAATATACAAAATCAACAGATATATAGACATATATACAGACAGATACCTCCGTAAAAAAAAAATTTTCTGACTTAGGAGGTCTCAAAACGTGAAGATTTTATGAAAACCGACGAAGTCCTCATTATATTTCTCATTATAGGATCAGAATGTAAAAAAATGTGTTCGAAAACGTCTTAGGTATTGTTAGATCGAGAATTCAGTTGTTTAGAATAATAAAAATTCAAAAAATGTGTCCTTTTCTCTCTTAAAACATTAAAGTCAAATGTCCTACGATTTTTCGCCTGACAGATTCTCTATCACTTCACTTTTTTTAGAAATATTGATAAACGAAGCATCGCACTTCAAAATCAAAAGCATTATTTTGTAGCCAACTAAATTCTCGATTCAATAATACCTAATACGTTTTCAAATATACATATATATTTTTTTTGAAAAACGACTTGAAAGTGTCGACTTAGCCCTACTCTCTCCTAAGCAAATAATTATATTCCATAACATGTTTATAATTCCTAATCAAATTTCCAGGAAAAATTGCGAAACAGTGGTGAAAGCTCGATTACTGAAATGGTAAATCAAGCTCTTGGAGAATTTTCAGTGGAAAATAATAATGCAAAATCGTGTTCAAAAACAAAAATATTAAAGGAATTGAAACACATTAGAACTACCTTCAAACCTCCTCTCTTGGAAAATACATTTTTTGCTTGTATTGTAGCATTCTCTTTAAGCTCATCATATTATGCACTATTTATTTGGTTGCCGGAGATTTTTCAGCGTTTTGCTGATTTTGATTCACAGAATCAAAATGGAAGTTCCTCAAATATTTGTACAGTTTCACGAGAAATTCATTCTTCAGATTCAATCAGGGTACAATCATTTAATAATTTTGAAATAAGTACATTAGATTCTGAAAAAATTCTCTTCGATTAATCGAAATTATTTATATATTAAATTTTTTTTCAGGTTCAGAAAGATGCCTTTGGCTGTGATAAAGCAATTGACAATAGCGTTTTTATTAATATCTTATATGTGTCTGCTGCCTGTATTCCTGCTGTTCTCCCGGTGACATTTCTCGTCAATCGTTTAGGATATAAATTTTTTATATGTAATAATTTATTATTCGATATCTAACTAACATGAGGGATGGTTGAAAGGGCCGTGTAAAAATGAAAACTACTTAATTTTTCAAGGCAAATCATTTGTATTTGTCAACCTAGTCTCCTTTTAGGCTTATACACTTCGTCCAAAGCTGCTCCAGTTTGTTGAGCTCTTCCTAATAATAGAATTTGTCCATCTCTGCAAATCAGGCATTTGTTTCCACAAACAAATTTTTGTTTGAAAGAAATCTCCTTCCCACCAGCCATTTTTCAACATTCGAGAAAAAGGAAAAAGAAAAAGTACGAGGAAGCCAAATCTGGTGAATTAGGGGCGGAATGAGTTGAAACCGTAACTCCAGCAATTTTGTGGCCACAACTGCAGAGGAGTGAGCTGGTGCATTGTCATGATGGAACATAATTTTTTCTTGCAACTTGTTTTTCAAACAGTCCATTAACGATTCATAATATGAAACTGTAAGAGTTTTACCCTTTTCCATTGGTCCATTAGGATTTCGAATCCCAAAAGACAGTCGCCATAACCTTTCCGGCTGAAGCAACGGACTTCGCCTTCTTTGATGTAGATTCCTCTCTGGCAACCTATTGTTCAGACTGCTCCTTGATCTCAGCAAACCATCATTGGAACGCATCATTTGTCCTCATATGGCTACTTCAAAAATTTTGAAACCACTCATAAACCGTTTCAATTGATTCGCCATAATGTTTATCAAGCTTCACTTTAGTCTCCTGAGGCTTCATATATTTCATACACGGTGGTCAGGAAGGACGAATAGGTATCACAAAAATGGCAATAAAATCAGTTTACGGGATGATATTCGGGCACGAATATGCATCAAAAATCCGTTTGAATTGAAATCCTAGCTGATCCTCTTTTCAAGATATCGTAAAGTTACGTATTTTAGCTATTTCATCAATGGGACGTAATGAGCTGTACCTTGAGTATGCATTTATATTCTTATATAATTATTATTTTTATACTAGGTATGTGTAGAATAGATGAATATATGTATGTTCAACACCT
>CAKNXH010001851.1:348691-389543 GCA_932178445.1 Andricus quercusramuli | reverse complement strand
GATGGTGTCATTTCCACTCTAGCATACCGTCGCCACATTTTGAGCCAAGATATTCCCGATGATAGCTGCAGAGCGTGTCATGAACACCCCGAGCATCTAGGACACATACTATCTAGTTGTCCAGCTCATGCGGGAACAACCTACATCCAAAGGCACAATGCGGCATTGAGAGTGCTCTATTACCATCTCTGTCACTCTTACGGCATCAGCCCAAATACCTCTCCGCTGAACGCCCCTAGAGAAATAGAGTAAATTATCGAAAATGAGAAGTGCCGTATATACTGGAACTTCATATTCTCGAATATTGTTTCTGTTGCGCACTCGAGGCCTGACATGGTTCTTCTTGACTTCGAGAAACGAACCATGTTCGTTATCAAATTTTCGGCACCAGCGGACAAAAACGTCACAGCGAAGGAGGAAAAAAATTAGGAGAGGTATAAAGACCACATGAGGGAGTTGCGACGGTTATACCCGGAATATTCTGTTAAGCTGATCGTCCTGATCATTGGCGCTCTTGGAGGTGCCAAGGTTTCACTTGTTAATAGCCTGAAAAGCATCCCTGCGTGTCAACAAAACGCTGAGACACTTGCAGGGAGAATGCAGAAGGCGGTCGTCCTTGGGTCGCTGCGTGTCCTCAGGGTGCACGAGACTTTCGCCGGATCATCGTATCGAATTCGCGCAGACTGTAACCACCCATCTCACGGTCGTGAGACGTGGTTACAGCTGAAATTTTACCGCGATTTCGCTGGGAGCGGGTGCAATTTTTCAGATTAGCACCCGCTCCCGGCGAAATCCTGCGGTTGTCCTTATGACAAACTTTTAACTATATATATAATTAAAAAAATGTTAAACAACCACCGCAGGGTACCACTAAGAGCAACTGCCATCTAAAAAAAATATCAATAGCCGCCAGTAGAACCGCGGTAAATCACACTATTGGCCACGTCTCACAACCGTGAGATGAGTGGTCACAGGGCACGACGAAATCACAACGACAGGCCGGCGAAACCCTCGGGTGTCTTGAGAACACGAAGAGACCCAAGGAAGACAGCTTTCTACATTCATCTTGCAAGTGCCTTGGCATATTTTCGGCACGCGGGTATGGCTTTAAGGTTACGAACCAATCATAGTTTCGCAGCTCCGAGAGAACCTATCACAAGGACAATTACTCGCACTGAATATTTTGGGTACAGTCGTTGCTGCTCTCTTTTAAGGTCTTGATACCTCTCCTTTTCTTCTTTCTCCTTTGGAGTGATTTTGTATTCGGAAAGAGCCGAGAATTCGATCACGAATATAGTTCGTTTCTCGAAGTCTTGGAGAACGATGTCAAGCCTCGACTGTGCAATGAAGACTGATGATGGTAATAAAGCACTCTTAGGACCGCATTATGTCCATAGATATACATCCTCCCTGCGTGGGTCGGACACCGCGAGAGTATGTGTTTTAGGTACTCAGGGTGTGCATGACACGTTCTGCACCTATCACTGGGAACTTCTTGACATAAAATGTGGTCACGGTATGTTAAGGTGGAAAGGACATCGTCCTGGCTTGCAAAAATGAAACCCTCTGTACCTGAATTAAGCCTTGATGATTTGAGGGAAGAAAAATTTTGCTCTTTCGACCAGGACTGTTTTTTTACATTTATATGAAAAATTCCGTGCAGTTTCTTGTCGAGTAGCTGTTGGTGAAATTTTCCAATCTCTGCTTTCTTCACTTGGGCTCTCAGAAGTTGAGCATCTAGATGGAGTAATGCACTTTCCTCACTTCTGATGTTAAAATTTAGGCCAAGGGTCTCGGCCGCTTGCTCCGCGGTTTTGTAAAGGAACGCTCCTTCGCCAATCATCTCGTGGTTCCTGACCATTTTGAGGAGAGCATCTCTGCCATTCTGAACGATATAAGCTGTACTCAGAACAATTTGTTTCTGAAGACACTGGAGATTCAGAAGTCCGCGGCCGCCTTGACAGTGTGAAATGTATAATCGCGGAACTGACGAATAGATGTGCAAGCTTTTGTGCATGTGCATGATCTTATGATGTGGTGACATCAAGGGCCTTAAGATCGTTCTTCGTCCATTGAACCACCCCAAACGAGTAGAGTAGAACCGGGACGACAAGCATGTTAGTCACAAATACCTTGTTCAACGCCGACAGATTGAAAGACTAAATCTGTCGAAGAAGATACTTGTATCTGCTTCGGAGAGACTCCTGCACTGATGTTACGTCCTGAATGCGGCTTTGAGGCACGCCCAGGTATGTATAGGTCTCTCCAGTATCGAAATGTCTAATAACACTGATATCCACAAGTTCAGGGTCCTTGGGAACGCCAGTAATCCTTCCTTTCTTCAGATTAATTTTGGCACACTTGTCCCAAACAAAGTCCATCCCAATCTCCCATGTGTAGTTCTTGACAATATTCACAGCAGTTTGAAGTTTGGAGGCACAGATCTTCAGGTCATCCATACAAAATACATGAGTGACCTTATGCTCGCGCTGATTAGTGTCGACACAGAGGTATCCAGGGGAATTTCGTGGAGCGAGATATAGAGGCAGAAGTGTGATGCAAAGAAGCAAAGAGCTCATGGTATCACCCTGAGAGACACCCCTCTGGAAGGCGACATTGTTCGTATTTACACGATAATTTCTAGATGAGATAGTAAATCTAGTTTTCCAAAGAGGCATCAATCTCTCTATGCATCTTACTATGTGCGGATGTACCTTCAAGCTTTCCAACAGACAGATGAAAAGTCCATGAGAGGTTGAATCGAAAGTTTTCCGGTAGTCCATCCAGGTCATTGGCAGGACGCGCTAATGGGCTGCAGAGTCTTTACAGACACACGTGTCAATCAGCAGGTTCTCTCGAAAGCCTGCTACACCTTTTTTCAAACCACGTTGTTCGTACATTTCTCGCCACACAGGCTCAATTCGTCGAAAAATCCTGTTGTTTAAGAGAGCTATGAAGATCTCATACAGTGTGTTTAAACAAGTTATCGGCTTATAATTCACTGGTTTAGACAAGTTGCCTCTTTTCGGCAGGAGTATAGTGCTCCCTAACGCCAGCCACTGCGGAATGGGCGTCTCCGACTTTGAATATGAGGTGAATATGCGGGCCAAATGTTGGTGTGAAGGTAAACTTCTTCTACCAGGAGTTCTTGATACAATCTGGTCCACCAGCGGAAATGTTCTTCGTGCCTCCAAGTACTTTTTTCACCTCCTCGGCAGTGATTGATGGACAATCCTCCTCAGATTTCATGAGGTTGTCTCAAAACTCCTTGAAGCGAATGATATTGTCAGTATCTTCTTTCAACTTTAGTGTTTTCGGTATCCTGTATAAGTCTCTACCTCATTGGGCTTGGGTTTATTTTTTACAGAAACAGGGAGATCGCTGGAGAGGCGCGATGGGTCAACGAGAAACTGCTGATTCTCTTTGATCCATCTCTCCCTTTTCTTTATTCTCCTCCTTGTGTCAGATAACAGATATACTGTTTGCTTGTCAGCAGCTTTGACTTGTTCAGTGTGTGATTCAAGATCCTTAGTTCTTGTGTGAAATTTTGAACCCTTTCCGTGAACGTTCTACCAGGTGTTATGTAGTCAGTCACACTTTGAACAAGGGATGCATTATGTATAGCTCATCCAATTTTCTTGTTCAGTTGATGCAAGCGTCTTTTGGTCTTTTGTTCCAACGTTGGGTTTCACCTTCGATTTGAATCAGCCAAAGCTCTCGCAGCACCATGAACTGAGCAATTGATGATCCAGATGTTGGACTTTTGCGAGATATCTCCACGAAGGAAATAATACATTTCAACTAGATCTTGGGGCCTGGGAGGAACTTGCATGTTAATGTTCCTCCTGGTCCTGAAATCGCGATCGCCTTTCAGAAGGTGCCTGCTGTCCGCGGTTGGTCCTAATATCGCTTCCTCATCTTCGTCTGCAGCTTGATCAAGCAGCGGTTGGGGAAGCGCTCCGCGTACATATCTATTTTCCCGGAGGTAGTCAGCTTGATTCCAAAGACTGATGCGAAACGTGCTGGAGCTCTGAGTGTTTCTGGCACCACAGAGTGTATATGGGCGCCATAAAGCCTCCGCGAACAGGGATAATGATGGCCTCGTAGCAGTCTAGCAAGTCATCCTTGAGTTGATCCGTCCACTCAATGTGGGCGTTTCGCCGGTTCGTCGTAGTGTTTCTATTTAAATTATTTTCAGCACCCCGAACTCTAGGATGATCCAGAGTCACTGCTTAAGATACCTCACTGAGGTTCCATTCAGCTTTCGGCACCGTTGCTACGCCTCCGCTTAGGGGTTATTTCTTCGGGATCATCCCTGGACAATTGTACGAGACTGCTTATTAATTATTGTAACCATATTCAGCAAAAACCCTTGGTACAGTTACAAGCAATTGTCCGCATGTGTTTGTGAGCGTGTGTGATGATTTGTGCAAATGTGTGTGTGTGTGTGTGTGTGGATGTCACACTTTTTTATGAACACTATAACCTGAAAATGGTTGCAGATAAATTTATGAAATTTTGAAGGATTATTTTCACCACTAATATCTTGAAACTGACCGACGGATTTCTAAAAACATTAATTATATTGTTTATAACACTCATTGATATTTTGAAAATCGGTTTTTCATAGTAGAACTTTCTTCACTAACATAACTCAAAGTTGATGCAAAAATATGAAAGATTCCTTGGTTTCAGAAGAATCGATTCACCGAAATATTAATACATTTTATTGGAAAGTAAGGAAATTCTCGTCATTTATATTATATTAAAAAAGATTTTTATAGTGCACATTTTCTGATTCTCATAATTCGTAATTTATGTGAAAATAGAAAAGATGTGTTAATTCGAGACGAATCAATTGACCAATAACATTAAAACATTTTATTGAGCAGTAAGGAAGCTATGGTAATGCCTAATATTTGAAAAATCGGTTTCAATAGTAAAACTTTCTATATTAACATAATTCAAAGTTGACACCAGAATATAGACAATTTCTTGGTTCGAGACGAATCGATTGACTCAAAATATTGATACATTTTCTTAAAGAGTAGGGAAGTTATGGTCATTTATATATTTTTGAAATCGATTTTTGTAGGAAAAATTTTGCTCATTTTGACTAACTTTTTTATTGAATGGGCTTGATTTTCATTTAGAGAATTGATAGCTTAAATAACTATGAAAAATATGACAACAAGGAGTCTTTGACACAACATTTCGTGTTGAATCCGCAAAAAAATTAAGCCTATTCATGAAAAAATGGCGGAAATGTGCATTTGTTGATAAAAATTGTTTAAATAATTAAACATTTTTGTCACTATGACAAATTAAGATAGCAAAGAGTCCCTGGAAAGAAATTTCTAGTTAATTTTGCAAAAGATAGGCCTATTTGTGAAAAAATTATCAAAATGTGTATTTGCTTATAAAAATTGTTTATTTAATTTACAATTATTGTTGTTTTGGGAAATATGGTAGCAAAGAGCCTTTGGCAAAACATATTGTGTCGACTTGGCAAAAAAATTGAGCCTCCAATGAAAAAATGGTTAAAGTGTGCATTTGTTTATAAAAAATGTGTAATTAATTGGTATACAGCATCTATTCTTAACTTATTGTAAGTGCACATTATTATATGTTATATTTCATACAAAATATATGAATTTGAAAAATCTCATCATTGCAAATCACCAAAAAATTACTTTTGTTTAATATTTTGTTCAGAATATTATGAACAACTTTTTTCATAGTCGAAGGGGCCATCCAGAAATTACGTCACACTTTTTGGGGTGATGGGGGTCTAGACAAGTGTGACATAATGGCGAAAAACTACAGGGAAGAGTCGGGAAAAGCGTGGCAAAAAGGGGGGTGGGTCAAAATTGTCGGCAAATTACGTGACGTAATTTATGGATGGCCCCTAAGAAACGGTATCTCTGAAAAGTTGGGCATAAACAGTTTGAACTTTGTGTTTATATAAAAAATGTTCGTTTGGTCAGATATATCACATGCTCATATATTACATGATAAAAAATAAATAGAAAAAATAATGATTTCGTGTGTATAATAGCATAAAACATATTATCAACAGGCAAAACAGTAAGCAAGTTTCAATGAGCATATTTTCAAAAATAGTATTATTTCGAAATCTGTTAACATTTTTTTTAAGTTTAAAATTGACGAAATTGTCTTTTCCTATAATCGAACTAATGTAAAGAGTATATTGTATGATAGTCTGCCCTGTGGTCGTGCTTTAGAGAGAAGAAAGAATTTTTTTCTAAAAAACAAAAATTCACGTTTTTTGACTCAACGACACAAGTTACAAAAAAAAGAAATGGACAGATGTTATTCACCAAAAAATATGGCAAAATTAGTCATAAATTATTTAATCAATGGACACAATAATCCTTACCTGTATACCAGAAAAGGATATCGACAATCTACTTAAAGCCTTTAATTCATACCATAGCAAATTGCAATTTACCTTTGAAAGAGAAATTAATAATATAATTAATTTTCTTGACATTACACTCATTCGGACAGACAACACATTAATTACTAATTGGTATAGGAAAGAGACCAGCTCCGGCAGGTACGTCAATTTCCACTCAAAAATAGCTGTTAAAGATAAAATTTCAATTATTAATAATTTAGTTGACAGAGCAATCGGACTATCTGATGATAGATTCAAGGACAAAAATTCGAAGATTGTTAATGAATTGTTGAAAGATAATGATTATCCAGATAAATTCATCAAAAAATACATGAATAAGAGACTAACAGTTTTACAAGAAAAAGCCTCTCACAATCAAAGTGATATTAGTAACAACAACGATCTATCAAGAGCCAATGATAATAACATTATTGTTCTGCCTTTTATTGAGGAATTTTCTAGAAGTTACAAAAATCTTTTTAGCCGTTATAATGTTAGAGTGGTTTTCACTTACGAAAAAGATTCGTTTAGATGTTTCTCTAAAAACAAAGATCCTACTCCGTTTGGAGCACATACACATGTGATCTACTACATTCCATGTGAATGTGGTTGCGCCTATATAGGCCAGACCAGTAGACACATTGATGTTAGGATAAAATAACATATTTACGATTGTAAAAGGGATATACGAAAAACTGCCCTTGTGACTCACTCACATGATAATGATCACAAATTTAATTTTTCGAAAACTCGAATTTTAAGTACCGAAACTAATGACAGAAAACGAAATTTTAAGGAAATGTTTCACATAATCAAAAACAACAATAGTGTTAATAAAAAATCGGATACGGATTTTCTGAGTGATATATACCACAATGTCATCGCTCTTACAAACTTTAGATTTTAAAATTAATTTTACCCTTTAGAATTTATACGTGGTTTCCGTCGTTAGTCACGTGACCACTACGTTATACTAAGTTAACCTCTCTTCCTCTAATAACTGTCACCACGAACATGTGTTGGCCCACCAAAATGTATTCTTTAAGTTTGTAAAAATGACAGTTAGAAGGGGAGAGGAACAATAAGTTCCTGAGAAGAAAACGCATTTTAATTATTTATTGTTCAACAATCGTTGCATAAATGTATAGCACCTCATTGATCGAGAGTAGTTTTTAACGCTGTTCATAGGTAAGGTTATGTTATTTTAATATTGTAACTCCTTCGTCAGATTCTATATTATTATTTTTTAACCAAAATGTTTTTCTTGATAGCCTGGGATGATGGGTTTTATTACTGACATCAAATAATTGTACTGAAGAGGTCCTTCATCGAAGGACGAAAAGCTTTTACACGCTTTTTGTATAATAATAAACGACCAGTAGAACGAAAAGCATAAGATCTACTCATTATCTACTACCCTGGTCAAGAAACTTAACAACCTTTTTTAAAATAATACAGAAGAGTTCGCAATCAGGATAATATTTTATGGAGTGCAAAGCACGAGAAACGTAAAAGGAATTCATTAAAGCCGAAGGAGTTGTAACAAAAGAAAATTCGTGATTTAATTAATTATGCGGAAGATTTTGGATGACATGCTCTACTCTAAACATATATAAGATTGGGATATTGGAGCCCACTGGAATTTCCTTGATTTCATCTGTGGTCAATGGAGTAATCGTGCCGCTTTCCATGTTTATTTTTGCCCGTGCTTTATTTCCAATCCGAGAACTATATTTATATAATCCAGCCAAAAAAGTACAACTAGGGTCCAATATTGCAAAGGCATCTCCATCAAGTGATGATAAAACAATTTTTTCTTCGGTTGGCACGGGCAAAAAGACACCCCGTCCTGCGAGTATTCGAACTTTAGTATCCGCAGGAAAAGTGTATCTTCGAAGTTCGAATTGCCGGTGCCAATTCCTAAAGGAAGTAAGCCGGATAAATTCAAGTTGGTCAAATCCATATCGATGTCCGTCAGAAGAAGTAATGAACCCGGTAGATGCTGCTATGCAACTGGCATTGGCAGGAGGAGACCTTGACCTGGCACGAGGAGGAGATTCGACAGGAGGAAGAGACCTGGCAGGAGAATGTTGTCTGTTAGAAGAAGAAAAATCCTGTCCGCCACGAGAAATGCCAGGAATAGGGTCGGTATTAGGTACCCTCTCAAACCGTGAACTTGACTCTGTAATAAGAATATTTTTTCTTGTGTCTTCTGGAAATAAAAACTATCTCATAATAGTTTCGTGGTTGAGAATATTATGCGAAAAAGTACTTGTTTGTCAAGAAAATTTGTTAATACATCAACATAAACTCAGCTTTGTTAAAAAAGTACTAGTTTTTAGAGAATTATGCCCCAACAAAGGAAGTGAGCTATGTCACTTTTGACGAAGTTTCAGTTTTAAGGTAGTTGTCGTTATTGATAGTATTTTTGAAAAAGAAAATTTGTTACGAAAAATTTTGAAACGTACAAGAATATTATTTATTCAAAAACCCAGGTCTCTAAAAGAACTATTGATTCTTATCATTTTTATTTTTTATTTCAATCGCTGAAATGATAAGATTTTAATTAATTCAATGAGAAAAATGGATTACACTGTAAGGATCTTGTATTTTAAAATTGAGGACAGCAATCTATAAATAATAATCCTAGATATTAAGTTTTGTAATCCAGGATTTTCAAAATCAACATCTATATTATAAGGTCCAATATCTACAGATTGTTATCCCAAATTCCAAAATCCAAGATCATAAACGGTATAATCCATGTTTCTCAAACGTAGCTTCAAAGTCCATGGTTTTTCCAGCAAAATCATCGTTCCGAGATCTTGCGTTCAACTCATTGCCAAATCCAGTAAATTGTTCCTACATTATTTTGTATATTTGCGTAATTAAGAGCAAATCATACTCTTTAAATTTGAACCAAAGACACAAACAAATATTACGCGATTGTTGATTAATTGTAAAAACTTTTCAACCGTAGAATTCAGAAATGTACGTCAAAGCAGATTTTTCTTATTTCGAACTGTAAAAGACACAATATGGTCTTATTAAAATTATAAGTGTTACAAGTTGCGAAAGTTGATTGTAGACTATAAATATTTTTCTTATTGGCATGTGGAAGTTTCATGTGGAAATTCAAGGTGGAAATTCCATACGTAAATTCCATAAACATTCCTACAAACTAATTTTGGACTAAGGTCCTGGAACCTGGCTGGAAACCTTGGATGCCTCCAGAGCTAGGGATGACTCCGGATTATTTTCCCTAGGCTTTGGGAATGAACTTAGTAACCTTGGAGCTATACCTTGGCCTGCATCAGTAATCCTTATGAGGGAGGAAGTCCTCACATCCCCTAACAGGGCCCTCGACGCTGCGGTACTGGCCGAGAAACCTGCCTACTCAAGACTCCCGCAATGGGATGCAAATCAAGTCTGGTTGTCCACGATTTGTTGTCGTGTGTGTGCAAAATGCGGACAACTCTCGTGCCAGAGAGGACGAGAGCTTCCTCATTTACCGGAAATGCTTCGGATCCACACTTAGATATTTTTACTTAGTTACAGCCTTCACTTGAGCCGTCCCTGCACCTCTTTCGTTTTGCCGGCATGGCAGAGAACGAGTCCAGCGGTATAGTACCAATCACGCGACAGCGCTGAGGAAGCAACCAATCAGCGCCGACCGGTGGGGACTCACCCCGAAAGCGGGCGAGACGACGCGCTTGACAACGAACAAGCCACGCTCTCACTTGTTCCGTAGCCACGCAGCGAAGGTCCACGTCCGCTCTAGGAACTTTTAATTTTTTTTTACACAGTCGTTCTAACGTAGGTTTGGGACCCTCGCAGGTCCTTGTGTCCTTTATTTAAGTGATTTACTCCCTAGTAGTCCGTTCTGTAGAGTTTTCTTTGCTTGACTTTTCGTTTTCGAGAAATAGACACGGAGACGCCGTCGAGACTCCGAGTCAACCGGCGGGTTTTAAATTCTCGCTCATTATGAAAACTGGTCTTATTTTCCCGTGAAAGAATCAGCTACCGTGTTTTCCGTATTTTTGTACGTGCTGTAAATCATGAATCACTCTAGCTAAGCTTTTTCGTGTTCGTAGCATGCTTACGACGCCATTTTGACCTCGTGTCAAGTCTGAAATGTCCGCTCCGCGAATGTATTATGTCATGCGGAATTAAATTCGGGTTTCAAATTTCTTAGTGTTGCTATCGGTGAATTATCATCGGATGGGATTGTCTCAATACTTAATTATTAGATCCCTGGAGTATCGGCTGAACGGCTCAGCATAATGGCATTTTCGAAATTTTGCTTCAGTAATGTTAAATTCTGTATTAGGTTTGCGAACCAGTTGCCATATATTAATTTTAATCTGTAACCTAAAATAAAAAATTGGCGTTCAGTTAGTCTGACAGATAAAACTTTCCACCTTGGTTATTTTCGCAAGCAGGCGTGGCCATGGGCTATCGACCATTGTAACATGGCTACCGGATTCTCGTGGATTTAACATTATTTCACTGCATGGTTCCGTCTGCCTGACCTCTACCTTGTTAACTCGAGTACATTACCTTCCTCCCCCTTTATTTTTGAATAAAATGTACACGCTAATTTTATTTAAACCAGTCTTTTATTTACGAGTAAGATGGTTTTTTTTAATCTTTGAATTTTCCCATGTGACTGACCCACCCCACTCTATCAACAACTTCCATTTAAGGGCTGACGTTAGCCCGGGCAAAAACCTGGCCCACGCCCAGCGTACTGAGTTTTGTGTGTCCAGTTGGCGCAAGTGCGCCTGGCGCCCAACAATCCATTTTAGTGAGTTTTTTTTTAGCTTCAGAAAATTTTAATTAATGGGCGTGGCCCAGTAAGGATAAATTTCGGTGGAAATTCACCCTTACAAACTTGAATGATATCAAGGTAGTTTGTAGATGTTTGCTGCGTAAAGTTTAATAGTGCAGAATTATAAGTGGTCTGATATAAACTATTCGCTTGTAGCTTGTCTACATTTCTCATTATTTCCTTCCATATTTTTTGATGTAATTTAGTTCAATGCTGCTCAGCCTATATTAGTTTTCTTAAAATGATTTTTTCTTAAGAATGTCCTAAATCGGGGAAAAATTATAAGAAATTCATTATCACAAAATTATTATAGGCCTATACTGATCTTCTTGTGATATTTTTTTTTGCAAGGATCTAACCTGTAAGAACTTAATTATTAGAAGACGCTTGCTAAAATAATTATCATTCTTTCTTTCATTTTACAGAAATATCTAATGGAACGATGCTTCTAAAAAGAAAGAACCTGGAACAAATTGCCTAATAAAAAACTAACTTCCGTTGTGGTATAATTTTTTGAAAATTTTGTTCAAAAAATTGGAATCAAGGTTCCATGCTTGTGGAATATTTCATAGATCAAGAGATTAATAATGGCCGAGTCTCAAATGTTGTACCAGGGTTACCTTGATGATTCGCATATTCGTTACTATTCCCAAAATTCGCCAAAAAGTCCCTTGTTTTGGGCGGCATACCTGATGATATTTCTGCAAAAATACAAAAAAGATTCATGAATTTGTAATGTTAACTGTGTTAGCTGTAAATTATTATGTTCGAGGGTCCACATAAATTGTGAAATTGAAGATTGCCAAGAAATTCTAAAATATATCTGAATTTTTTTATTGTGAAACTTGTGAATAGTTGACGTCACTTCCACCAACATAACGTATAAACGAGTAATTACTTTGAAGTGAATAAAAAAATATTTACATACCTAATCTATTTTAACTTACTTCAAAATAACAATAAAAATTCGAAGTTTTTGGAAAAAATGTGACCGAATTTTACAAGGCGATTATTTCAAAAACTGATTATTTCTCGAAAATGTAGAAAACTTTCGGAATTTCGTGTCTTAAACAAAAAATTTCATATTTCGCCTTCGAAATCTGAAAATTTGTCTATAATTATTATAGTTGAATGGAATAGTATATTGCATTACAAGTGGTAGGCGATGGCCTTTTCGTGACAAGTGCAGTGTTTTTAGGACGAGTCGTAGGTGAGGGCACCGAAGGTGCCCGAACCGAAGACGAGTCTCAAAACACTGCACGAGTCAAGAAAAGGACCTACCACGAGACATGCACGAAACTTTTTACAACAAGATCATGAAAATCGTGAAAAAAACGCTACCTGGTCGAAGTTGCGGGGGGGGGGGACGTCGGGGGCGCGCCGGGGGGGGGGTGCAGGGGGCGAAGCCCCTGCTGGGGGGTTCGGGGGCGAAGCCCCCCGATTGAAAAACAAGCCAAATCATAAGTTAAAATTATGATAAGATTACGATGAAATTAAATTAAATAAGTTTAACTAACAAATTTTTTCATATAAAAAGAAGGAATTTAGAATCAAGATAAATGTATACCTGTTTATTTTAGCAACTTTATTTTAAAGAGAACACTTTGAAGAGTATAACATTTTGAACTAATTTAAATTTTCCCGCAACTTTGACTTGAGCAACTATAGCGCACCCAGCGGCGGAGAGGCTACCGGCGTTTATAACCTTATTTCTGAATGCTGTCACGCGTGTGTTCGGTTTTCTTCAATAGTTAAATCATCAATGTTATATTATCGAAAATAGAAAAAATGTCAGATTCGGACGAAAGTGAAGTCTTTCAGTGTACGCCTCCTATTTCTGCACGGTAAGTCGCGAGACGACCGCGCTACAGTTGTCGCTGAAAACATCGACCTATTTCCATCTTTATCTAACTATCTTCCTTTCACTTATTGTGAAAATGTGGAATGCTTACGAAAAGAGGCCTTTTCGTAAGCATTCCTCATTTCGTACGTTCTTTATTCGCATCGTTCGAAATGCGCCACATTACACACAGATCATAAGTACGAAAACACGCCATTTTCATGATAGTGTTGTAAAAAATTATATTCATAATAATTGTTTATTGTCACAGAGTTTACATAGTATTTTAGTATTTTATATTCATGATTGTATAATATATGTTCCAACCTACTTACTATACAAAATTATAATAATTTATTCTTTACTTACCAACAGAATTAAGAACAACGACTAAGGTTAGGACCACAGTACACAGGAACCTCATTTTTTTCAAATTTATGAAAAACTTATCAACGCAGAACATTGAAAACAACGTATTCAATGAATATTATAATGTATCATGTATATATACTGTTCTGAGATATTTGCTCTTTCCCCTACATGAGCATAAATCGCGTTTGTGATTAATTTTGACGCTTCGTGATGTAAGCATTTTCATTTGTTATCACATAATCTTTTAAGTACAAGTCAAGGTCGTGTACTTTTATAATTATTATACCTTGAGAAACTCAGATGATTCAGGTTTAAGGTAAAGGCATGTGTTTGCATTATTATAAAGTAAGAAGCTCAGTGGATAGAATAATGTAAAAAGAATAAAATTCAAATATCTCTTTGACAAACATTAATAATGTGTCACGTAGACCAGACATGCCCTGCTAGGAGAAATTCCTTTCGGGAGCACATAGTTCGCTTCCACCTCCATTTCTTCTGAAGAGTCGAAGTAGAGGTAGAGCCGTCTTGCGATCTCTCCTCTAGTGATGTCACAATCTGAATGAGATTTGAATTTTGTAATTATCTTTAATTTCTATAACTTATCTTTCTACCTTGTGCATAATGTTAATATATTATTATACTTCAAAAAGTATAATAGTATAATAAAAGTACAATGTGCAGAATTGTGATATGAAAATATTCAATAATGTACAACAGGGCTCACCACTTTCAGCAGGTGCAGACTGACACGACAAGTGCGAGACTGACAGAAAGTTTTTCTGTCATTTTTTTCTTCGGTTTCCAGGAATCCTGGAAAGGGTTACGGTCTTTTCGGTCACGGTTCATTTGGGCTTATTGTTCACACCGAAGGGTCTGATTTTTTTCTACTTGAGTCCGCAATACATTTTTTCAAACTGTAATTTACCGTGAAGGATTAGGGACCAGTCGAAGGACAAGTTCGACGAAAATTTATTGGGGTCAATTTATCCTAGTCTTCGTTACTGACACTGTCAGTCTTGTCAGTCAAAGACTGCATTCTGGCGAGCCCTGATGTACAACAAAGAAACACTTTGAAAAACTTTTCTTTGCAATGACCTTCAAAAAATAAATTTAAATATACTGACTGTAGTTGGCACATCATGTGCAATGATGATCGCCCTGATCCTCTCTCTAGAGGTGCAGTTGAAGTATCCTATCATGTCCATGAAGTTTCCAATCGCGGAGCCTTTCATCTTCAGTTGTCCGTCGATTAGGTTTACTGCCATTTCGGTCGACTGATAGGCCCTACAGGCGTGTTCCTCCTTATGCAGTGGCCTACTCAATAAGACTTTGTTGCGGATATATCTGCACACAAGTCTTACCACCGTTTTTATCAGAAAAGATGTGAGGCTGGTGGGTCAGAAATTGGACATATTCTGGTGTCAGACTAGCCCTAACAAGTCTCACGAGCGGACCTATGATCATCTCTTCAGCCTTCTGTAAGAAGACCGGGTATATGCCATTCGGGCTAGGAGACTTGTATGGGCTGAAAGACTTCAGAGCCTACCTGACCCTGTAGGAGATAACAATCTCGTGGGCTAGCCGCTGTTTTGAGCCAAGTTGAGCCGCAGGTGGGTTTGGTTGTCTCAGAGGTGTCGCCTCCTTTTCCCCAGACCTTTTGAAGTCCGGGAAATGTACCTTGATCCGGTGAGCCAAGGTCTCCTCGTCCGACGCTGAGTATCCTTTGTCGGGCAATTTTGGAGTGCCGAGAGTAGCATCCAGATTTCAAGAGGGTAGCTTGTCCAGTCTAGCCGCATCTGCGTCTTTCTAGATATCCACACAAAAGTTGGTCCAGCTTTCTTGCTTGGCCTTACGTATTGCACCGCAGATTTCATCCCTTATCGTCGTAAATAAGGCCCATAGTTCATTGGTTTTGCCAGTATTGGCACGTCTGAACATCTGAAGCTCTCTGATTTTTCCGTGCCACTAGTGTGTCTCCCTAGCCTTTCGGACTCTTGAAAGTCGACAGTTTCTTTTATGAGTAGATTTGATGGCACCCGTGAAAATATTGGCTGCCATCTGCAGCGTGTCCAAGTCTCTAATTGACATGGGCATCTCTGAGAGGGCACTCTTTTGTTCAGTGGAATACTGGCCACAGTTTTTTTTTTTTTTGGAATTTATATGAAATCTAATTTTAGACCATGCATTAAACAAGAGATGTCAAAATTGTGTATATGTATCCATGCCATTTCGTTCTTTCTTCATATACTGGAACATTTTTCAACAATAGACACAACACTTTTTTCAGAACGAACGGTTAAATGTATAGTACTCTCTATTATTTTTCTGATGAAGATGCTCGACGAACGGTCAAAACGTTAAACTGAACTGTGAGACCTCGCAGTTGGTTATTCTTCAATAAAAATATATACCAGTAATCAACACCATTTATTTTTTTCTAAAAAACATCTTTACTTATTACTTACCCTACTCAACACCATAAAATCTTAAAGGAAATCTATCTATGAGTGATCTGATAGTGGGTTTATCTGAGACTCTTTACTATGAAAATTTTGTCATTAAAGCTGCTGGTGCAGAGGATGACGTCAATGGTTTCTTTTTTGAACGAGTTGTGAAACATCGGGGCATTCCCCATGTTGAAAATATCTAAATCAGTAATAATTAAATATTCCAATAGATCATTCCCTCTTGAGTTGGTGTCCGTGCTACCCAACAAAGTATGGTGAGAGTTAGCATCGCACCCTACCAGGAAAGGGAGACCCCTTTTCATGCAGTATTCCACCAGTATACCTTAAATGAAACTTTCATGAGAAACATTTTTATATAAAATATTTATTGGCATGTGGGTATATTCAAAATATAGTTCAAAAACCACCACAGCATCCCCCTGAGAGTAACTGCCATTTATGACAATTACACTGGCTCCCAGTACAAGCGCAGTGAATCACATCTGTTGCCACTTTCACGACCGCGAGATGGTTGGCCACAAGGTACGACGAAATCACGAAATCTCGCAAGTACCTCGACAAGTTTTTGGCACGCGGGTATGGTTTTGAGGTTACGAACCATCGATAGCTTCGCATCGCTCCCGGCGAAATAGCGGTAATGATTCAGCTGTCCCCATGTATCACGACCGTGAGATAAATGGTTACAGTCTGCGATGGACTCAGTACAACGATCCGGCAAAAGTCTCCTGCACCTCAAGTTCACGGAGCGACCCAAAGACAATCGCCTTATGTATTCTTCCCGCAAATATTTTAGCAATTTGTTGACACGCAGTGTTGCTTCTCAGGCTATTATTCATTGAAGGTTTGGACCCTCCAAGAACACTCGCCCGAGTTATCGGTAGAAACGCCGTTGATATAAATGTAATAATGCCTGTATGGCCCCAAAAATCCAGAATTCGAACATGATGTTTTTATACATGTATATGAGAGATAACCACAGAGACCATGCAAAAATAAATTGACGAGATAGAAGATAAAAGGAATTATACTACTCAAAATCATATTTAGAAATTTAAGTTATTAACAGAAGAATGATATAATTTCATGCAGACACACATTCAACTATGAATATTGTGTTTTTTCTTGTGCATCTCATGTCTACTAGGGTCTTTTTTAAATCATTATTATCCCCTGAAGTTTTCGATAAGAGTAATATGGAAAAAAAACACATTTTTGGAAATTCCGTCTGAAATATGAAAATGTATAATGAAGTATAGATGAAGTATAAGTATATAAGTATAGTATATATATATATATCTTATGATCTCATGAAAACTCTTCATGAAACAAGAATCCATCATTAATTTCTAATTTCAGCCCCCTGAGCCCCTTCCATGGTATCTCAAAAACCACCCCATGCAAGTGGAATAAGGAAATTTCGACATATTGTCCCTAATTATTACTTTTTTTCATTCTTTTTATATACACCCTTATTAACAAATACACTATGACTGCGAATTATCGGAACCTGACATAACCCTGCATTCGGTGATGAGGTGGTCCAAGAAGACGAAAACGAGGCGTTTTAAAGGTCAGCAGAGTTGTGCAGTTTACGGTTCGGCACTATAAGAAGCCACAAGCAAGGAGAAGAATAAGAACCGATTGGAAAACCCCGATTCACCGTGAAGCCAATTAAGGTCAAGCCCGAAACCCACGGTAAATTCATAGAATATCGCAAATTAAGTGTATATTATCAATACTATGTTCCATTTAATGAATCTTGAAAATATATTTTTTATTTGAATTCTTTGCTTATTGTTTAAGCAATGTATTTTTGTTTAATCCAACTTTCTAACAGAATAAGCTGAACAATCTTACTTTTTGCTAGTATGTTAACAAGTATCTAAATTTTAGCCTTAATTGCTTTCTTTCCAAGGTACTTAATACTGTTAAAGCAATTTCAATTTCTTGAAACAATCTATTATCTTATTATATCGGGAATTAGCGGTATTTTCTGAATGCCTTGGCCTATTTTATCAATAGAAAGAGATAATTATTTCAGATTACTTCTATATTCATTGTGCAAATAATTTATAATTGTTTAAATGCAACTTTTGTTAGAAAAAAGTTATAGAAAGGTTTTTGGTTGTTGCTATTTTTCCACAAGTGCCATTACTTTCTTCTAATTTGTAGATTTTTAAGATATTGCTGCTTGTTGAAACGATTTTTATTTGTTTAAAAAAAGTACCATCTTATAATATCGTGTATTATACCTTGTAAACACCTATTCCTGAACATGTTTGAATAAATAAGAACAATAAAAAATAACGAAAATGTTCAGAAATAGGTGCAAGTTGAATTTCATTTTTAAATGATTGATGCAGTAGTGTAAAAATACAAGACTTTACATCTTTTACAATCCATTTCAGATTCAAAAATGGTAAATATCCTTAATGTGAATTTTAATTTTCTTGCACAATTGTAACAGTTGCAGTTTAATGGTCGCAGTGGAAAATTATCATCAGGATAGAAAACATTGTTGAAATAGAAAAATCGTGTTCAACTGACGTGAGTTACCGCCATTCTGAATCGATCGAGTTACACCACCTTCAAATCACGTTTCACTTTCATGAAGCATTTGAAGTGTTGTAAGCTGATTATTGTGGCATATAAAATTATGCAAGAATTTGTTTTATTTGTTTCCTATAATATTTTGATGAAAATAGAATTGTTTTACGGTACTAACATATATTTTGCAAGATACTGTTCTTCATATTTATAGGTTAGTCACTGAAGAAATCAAAAGTTGACTGACCGAAGATCATCAGCATGAGTGGGAATGGCCAGTGGCTGCAGTCAGGCCCAAACATTCTTGGGTTTAAAGCGGAACTCTAACCGATCGAAGGAAATACTCAAGCTCGGGAGGAACGATATCAGAGTCCTAACAGAAATGTTTATCCTAGAAACGTCTAACATTCACGGACAGTAACTACTTCAGGGAGTCAGAAATATCGGCCAGTGGCGTTGCTGCGTCCCTTGGCATATGGAGAGGGCTTTAGGGTCACGCTTAGGCTCACAAGGGAATACAACGGGATCACCCAAGCCTCAGGGGCTCTAACGGTCTCAGCCCAGACAATAGTGATAATAGTAGGGGAGAGTCTTCGGTTGTGGGCACATCTTTGTTTTTGACTCATAATTTTCGTTTGAGACCATATAATGCGGGGATATGGATCTCATTGGAAAGCTAGAGGCTTTAGCTAACTTTTTGCTGCAGTAATCATATTGATTCCGTCAACTAGAAAAATTTTACGACCAATTTTGTGAAGTCGTCATTTTTGGCAAAAAAAATCGTAACCGATTGTGGGCAACCTACGAAAATTCACTGAAAATGAAGATAGTTAAAGGAAAACGTATCTAATTCTGTTTGAGCATTTATCAGCCACTTAATTTCTAGTGGAGTGTATTGGGGTTCAAATAACCACAGCAGAATTTTACTTGCAAAGGAAAGAGTTCATTTTATGGCATAAAAAACCTCCAATTGAAGAGTGGAGGAAAAAGCCGAGAATCAAATAGCAATCACAATAAATAGAACAGGAATGACAGACCTTAATATTGAGACTTATATTATTGGAAGGGCAACCAGTCCGCCTCAACTCAATCCATACAACGGCGAGCAGATGTAATCCAAAACACATATCCATCACAAAAATGGCAAACTGATATCCAACACACAATATGAAAACTGATATATTCAAAACGAGACGCGCTCACACACCCGTACAAAACGGAACCACTCAACACGAAGACTTAACTTGAACTGAGTGAACCCTTAAGAAAATTATAATTATATAAGTCAAAAACAAATTCCTTAATCAACTGCATATAAAGTCCTACGAAAAGGTTCCATTCTACCTGCTAGGCGCTGACCTTCGAGCTACGCGCAGAGCTTACAGTTTATTTTCAGGTGCAGCCCCTTATCCGGAAATGAATCAATTAACAAAAGAAAAATAAACTAAGTCTAACTCTCTACTATTTCAGATGACAGTAAAAAGCAGCCGAACATCCCGCCTGCCTTCGTCCGCAGGACGGAAATATAAACTACAGATTAAATTTTAGATATTCGCTATAACACTGGGTAGCGCAGAGGGATACAGACTAGCGATACGCCCAGCCTGGCTACATAGTAGCAGCACTTGGTGATGGTAGAGAGAGTACAAAGATTCGCGATGTGTCGACGTAGGTTATTAGTGGCCGTTTTTACTGTAGCCTCCCTTACTATATTGTCAGGGTCCGGATGAACGTCAACAACGCGTCCCAAAGGCCACCACGAGGGTGGATATCGTTCGCACTTAACAAGGACCAACTGACCCACAGCGAAGTTTTCGAATTGACTGCGTCATTTGTTCCGCTCCTGAATGTGTTGGAGGTATTCCAGTGACTAGCGTTTCCAAAAGTTGTCACGGACACGTTGAAGAATTTGGAAACGATTCAGGCGGTTCTCAGGTTATTATATTGCTGCCAATAAAAAATGAGCGGTGCTTAACACTGTAAAGTAACCGTTGAACATCCTCTTGAGTTCTCGGGCAGCTCCTGGAAGGTTGTGTCACTGTCGCTGTACAACTTGCGGCAGTCACTACGACGACCAACAAACCGGCGATATGCGGGCAGGAACGTAGCCGTGGTTGAGTCACTTACAACTTACAGATGAACTGTATGTGCTGCGAAACAAACAAAAAGGGTAATATGTCCCTTGTAAGAGCGATAACCACGGCCCTTTGTCGTACGTATCTGGATAGGCGTGACAGGCGACCGCCAACACGCAACAGTCGATCCATCGTGTCCACGAAAGGATTCAATTTTCGGAGTGGATTTCGTTTTGGTAAAGAACCATTCGTGGTCAAAAGCGCGAGTTCCGTGCGAAAGGCGACTGCCTGAGCCACTTAAATGATCGCTGCGCGAGCGTCTGGGATCTCTGAAGAAGTCAGAAATGACAAATTAGGTGTTTCCCCCCCTGTTCGTCTGCGAAGATTCACCAGGGGGCGGCGACACCATGCCACTATGCGGATCAGCCGCGTTAGTGTCGAAAACTGTTTCAGTAATTCCGGTTCGCGGATCTGCTCGCACGAGTAGTATTCGCAAGGCATCCGGCCGATCTGGCCAATCCGACGAGGGCAGTGAAAGCCATTTTGGTCCATGCCACCATTTTTCAATACCTTTAAATTCATCAGGCCTCACTTCACGAGTGGCGAGATCAGCCGGACTTTCCTTGGAAGACACATGCCTCCATTCAGCCGAGGGCAGCTCGGTCTGAATGAAGGACACGCAGTTAGCAACAAAGCTTTTCCAATAAAATAGGTGTTTGCGCAACCACGCAAGTACTACTTGTCTGTCAGACCAAGCAAAGACAGGTAGATATTTTAAGAAGGGCAGCTTCTGAATGTGACAGACAAGTCTCATAAGCAGAGCAGCTGCGCTCAGTTCGAGATTCGATAACTGGTGACGGCCGTCATCAAGCTGGATTACCAGATAAACCACTGCGGCATATGCGCGAGAAGATCCATCCCAGAAGCCATGAAGCTGCTACCGAGAGTCTGGAGAGGTTCCCATCCAGCGATCGATCGAGAGTGTACGGATGAAGGTTATTGAGTTACTATAATCATTCCATCGCTCTAGGATCTCCAGCGGCAAAGAAGAGTTGGCAACACTGAATCCCAACACATCCATCGCTGGATTCAAAAGTAAGCCCAACGTTTTAACGGGCTCATTGGGAGCACCTTTTTTTGGTTCTTTCCGGCTCCCCATGCCTGCTGCATCCAGAAAGCAGATCAGACTGGTTTGCTGTCCATTTATACAACTCGATGACAGTACAGAGCTAAATTGCAGCCAATTCATCTGGCTTTAGAATCGCAATATCCAAGGGGAAAACGCTGCTGCTCATCCTTTGTCAGCTGGGCTGGTGTGCGAATTGTCAAGTATGGGGCACATGCGGTCCCATAAGTGACCTTACTCAAACGATGATCTACGGGCGGATCCGCAGGTTCAGGAGCCCAAGGAATTCTCTGCAGATCCCGCTCCTCAGTTTGAACGCGGATTTGGCGAAACATCTTTATGATGTCCGCTGTAAGAACAAAGCGATATCTGTACCAATTCAAAAATATCAAAGTAATATCGCCCTCAAGAGCAGGTCCCGGCATTGAGACCATTTTTGACAATTTTTGGCATTGACCATTTGAGAAACAGGAACTCTTTCTATATGCCCCAACTCCTCATAAACTTTCAGGAATGCACGATACGAGATCGCCAGGCGACTGTCCCGGGCAAAGCGACGGTGTGTCGTGGAAAGCGAACTCAAGGCCATTCGTCGGGTTTCAGCAGAGGCCTTCGGTGGCTCCGATCGCAGCGGGAGCCGAATGATATATCAGCCATTCGGAGCGCGGACATGAGTATCAAGAAACAGTCGCTCGCAGGTCTCATCCTCAGGTTTTATTTTGGGACTATTATTAGAAAATTCTTCCAGCTTCAAAAAGCGTTGCAAAGCCTCCTGCAGGTAATTATCATGGACACAATGCCCAGCTGTAAGAGAGGCTCGTGATGGGGGGTCCGCCCGCCGTGGCGTGAGTCGATCCTGAAGCAATAACCCCCAAAGCAGTATCCTGGGCAATTAAAGGTGAAGGTGATAAATGGCGCAAGCCAGGTCGCAGGATCCGAAAATATATATCGGACATCAAGACGAAATCGACTGACTTGAGTTTGTAGAAGTGAGGATCCGATAATAAAAGATCATCATACTGGCTTAATTCGAGGTCAGTGCTCAGATTTGAGGGAAGGTTTAATGTAAGGCTAGGAAGGACCAAGGCCTTAGTCTCAAGATGGAATGGGGGATTACTAATTGAGCACAGTGACAGATTCACAATAGCACGGGCTGTACCGGCGAGTGACGCACCCATTCCCGTTAATGAAATATTTACGCGGTGTTTGTGTAACTGAAGTAACTACACAGTGGTTTTCTTAACAAAGGAGGCCTCAGAGCCTTGATCGACCAGGGCGCGGTACCAAATCTGGGTACCGGAGAACCGATCAGCATAATCTGGGCTGTCGCGGGAAATACCAGTTGTCATGTGTCAGAAAAACTTGAAGTTAACACGGATACATTGGTTGAGGGAGCAAGTTGCTTCTGTCCACTTGCGTGGACAGACACTGCTTCTTTTTATTTTTGATAGTTCGTTGTCTGCCCAGTGCGAGTGGTGTGTAATAAAGAGATCTGATCTGATCTCGGCATGTTTTACACCTATACTTTGATTCGCATCTTTGGAATTTATGAGGAAGGAATTTGAAGAAAAGAAGAAAATGAAAAAGACCGACAGGAAGAATGTAATTCTATTACGTATGAAAAAACTATTTAAGATTGCAAAACTAGGAAGTATAAAACCGAAAATCGATTTCAGCTATAAAACGATGACATACATGTTGATCTAACCTCTTTTGACTTTGGTTTGTTTATTGTATAGTTCGTATGACACTATTCAGTGCTACGTGCGCAATAATTCGTGAGACAGCTTGAAAATTTCTGAAAGGACAGCTTTCAAGATCGAGACAGCTCGGAGGTTTCTCAAAGGACATCTCTGAGATTGAGATAGCTTAGAGAGTTCCCAAAGACTAGCTTTGAGATTGAAAGAGCTTGGAGACTTCTCAAAGGACACCTTTGAGATTGAGAGAGCTTAGAGATTTCTCAAAGGACAGCTTTGAGATTCAGATAGCTTAGAGATTTCCCAAAGGATAGCTTTGAGATTGAGAGCGCTTGGAGACTTCTCAAAGGACAGCTTTGAGATTGAGAGAGCTTGCAGATTTCTCAAAGGACATCTTCGAGATTGAGAGCGCTTGGAGACTTCTCAAAGGACAGTTTTCAGACTGAGAGAGCTTGGAGATTTCTGAATGGACAGCTTTGAGAAACAGAATGAAGATTCGATTGTACTTTGGCAAATCTGAGCCAGAATTCAAATGAACTAGAGAATTTAACCACTGTTTCATTTTCCTCGCAACCTTTTCTCCATTTTCTGACCGTGGCGCGACACAGGTTTGCGTGGCTCCACGGCAGATCGCGACTCCGCAGATGAATGAACCGAGTTATCCGCTCGTGTAGGTCGCCCACGCGAGACCTAAAGTTCACCATCATTCAGACCTGAAGAGTTAGTTTTACAGGGTGTCCAGTAAAGACGCATGATAAAATTTCCGTGCACTTCCCGTACATTTCAGACTTAAAAATTGCTTTGTGGTATGCTCCTATAAAAATGATTTTTCTTATAAACTTGAAATATACACATGAAAAACTTTCAGGTGGAAGTATAAAAATGAAACGTTTGCAATACAAGTTGTATTCTCTGTTTTTCGTTGATAAATTAAAGTATATTTAACCTATTGTTGGTAATAAACTTTTAGCTCATTTTTTTTTAGTGAATATCAAACCCTTCTCTCTCAAATTTCAGGATAACGTTTCAGCGTTTTTGTGAATACGGACAATGAGTAATTTCAATAGAAATTAAGAAATGAAAAATCTGAATTTTGGTTTTAAAATAGATCTTTTCATTTAAGATCGGAAGCATAGTAGCCGCTATGATACTTAGCGGGCATTTAAACGTTCTGAGCATATTGTTGTTGAAATTTACACTATTATACGAAATTTCAATGTAAAATTGAATATAAAGATGTGCCAGGTGTCAAATTACTGCCTAAAAAGGTATACAACAACACCATTTGCCAGTTGAAGAATGGTTGAAGTGCAGAAAACAATGTACCAAAGGGAAAAAGCAACAACTTGTAGACATAGTTGAAATAGCAGAAAAATGGTGTTAAACATTGATATGAAATTATCCTAGGTTAATATACATATACATATATACATTCATGTAAACACATATTAACATACACACACATTTACATAAACAGGTTGATCAAGCATTTTCAAAGAAATGCAGTTGAATTGTTTAAATTTCAGAAATTTAAATTTGTAAGTCAGCATTGTATTGTATTGAATGTTGATGTGTAAATCACAAATGAAGAATTATTAATTTGTAGAGATTTGAAACTTTAATTTGCTTCATTTTTATTATTGTTGTTCTTGATTTGAAATTGCATAAAATTTCTTCCATTTAAAACACTGAAAATGAGAACATGGATTTGTACTTTAGAACCAGGAATCTTTCAACTGTTTAATTTATAGAAGTTTAAAAGTTTTCGATTCAACGAAATTTTATTTTTCAATTATGGAATTGGAAAGTCGTAGACTTTAGAGGTGGATCAGAAATGGCTATATGTCAACCAGTTCCATGGTATGAGTGTTATTAAGAACAATAATGATAATAACTCTTAACAATATTATATATATACATTATAATTAATAATAATGATAATTCCCTGTCCAACACACTCCACTCCTCACCCGGGGCACCAATTGTTTGAGCATTTATCAGTCACTTAATTTCTAGTGGAGTGTATTGGGGTTCAAATAACCACAGCAGAATTTTACTTGCAAAGGAAAGAGTTCATTTTATGGCACAAAAAACCTCCACTTGAAGAGTGGAGGAAAAAGCCGAGAATCAAATAGCAATCACAATAAATAGAACAGGAATTACAGACCTTAAGATTGAGACTTATATTATTGGAAGGGCAACCAGTCCGCCTCAACTCAATCCATACAACGGCGAGCAGATGTAATCCAAAACACAATGGCAAAAACACATATCCATCACAAAAATGGCAAACTGATATCCAACACACAATATGAAAACTGATATATTCAAAACGAGACGCGCTCACACACCCGTACAAAACGGAACCACTCAACACGAAGACTTAACTTGAACTGAGTGAACCCTTAAGAAAATTATAATTATATAAGTCAAAAACAAATTCCTTAATCAACTGCATATAAAGTCCTACGAAAAGGTTCCATTCTACCTGCTAGGCACTGACCTTCGATCTACGCGCAGAGCTCACAGTTTATTTTCAGGTGCAGCCCCTTATCCGGAAATGAATCAATTAACAAAAGCAAAATAAACTAAGTCTAACTCTCTACTATTTCAGATGACAGTAAAAAGCAGCCGAACAAATTCTAAAGAATTTCAAGGTTTATTAATTGGAAAGGCCTTTAGTGGCAAAAGTATGAAAAAGAGGTATTTGACATCGGTAGTTGACTTCTTCGGGGTTGTCATGGCTGAAATACGTAAACTGAAATAATAACTAAAATACGTTATACATTAATGGAATATGTTATGTCGGCATAAATGATGATATCTGACAGTTTTCAAGTCAAACAGACGCTTTACATGAAAAAAAATGTGCCCACAACCGGTTACATTTAAGTGCCCACAACCGGAATTCACGACCATCATCGGTGCATCAAGAAAATGTGATGAGAATACTGTAGAAATATCGATAACACTCACCTGTTCGAGATTATTTACTTTGATTTATCGCAGTTTTTAAACATTGATAAATTACAAATGCGTTAGTTTTCACTTATTTTTTTCTTTATGATGGAAGCTAATGCACAAATCGTCTATTTGCGTTGATATCACCTCGAAAACTGTGTAATACTGTTAGAATACAAGTAACCGACCAGTTAGATCCGGCATATTTGTATTCAGTCAGTTGTTACGCAGAGGTGCCCACAACCGGAGAGTGCCCGCAACTGGTGACTCTCCCCTATTATATTCACCATTAGAATTAAGGATGCTCACTAAGGTATAAATGAAAAAAAACACAGATTTAAACAGCAGAATCGATCCTCATTTTTTGCAACGAAGGAAAAACACGACTAATACGTCAATAAAAAATTTAGTTAATAGGGTACCTAAAGAATATTCTGAGGGTTTTACTGGAGTATATATACTCTGTCAAATTGTACGTAAATTTTAGCACCTACAGTGGCGATCACATTATTATTAAGAATTAAATATTTCATAACGAAAATTGATCTTATCACATCTACAAATTTATAACCCAAAAGCGGCAGTTTTGAAAATAAGAAATAATAATGAAAGTATATGAAATACGGAAAGTGGATTTGAGGTTAGGAGTTTGATGGAAGAGAGCGTGGGCTTTTAAAAAGTTCAAAGCCGAATAATGTAACGCACGCTATTTAAGAAAAACGAAATATTTATAACTATTTCAGATAATTTTTTCGAATATAATAAGGTGAAATAATAAGCAAAAACCTGATCCTTAATATTAATTTTTATTTCAATAAGCACCTTCCAACTTACATAAATGGAAACAACGTCTTCAAGGTTTTTACAATATTATTTATTTGACTTGAAAAATGTGCATAAATTATATATATGTTTATCTAAAGCTTACAAATTTGATACGCTGAGCGTTTTTCTTGTTACTGTCTAAAAAAAGTAGAAAATCAGTCTTTCCTTGTGCAAAGTGAGGCTGGAACGCCGTACGGTAATGACGTTTGGGTGTTTTCATATTAAATTGAAGTAAATAGGAACAAAAATAAACAAAGAACTGAGCCTCTTGTAGAGGATAATAATAAGTATTTATCAAATTAAAAAAAAATCAATACGAGTTTCTAAGTTAAAGTTATATTACTGGGACCTCAATTTTGCTTCAATTTCACAATTACCCATATTTGTATGGTATCTCAATCTTTATTTAAACGATTATACGCATCAAGCTTGTTTTCCAAGATAATCATATTTTTATTTCATAAAACAGTCCAAAGAAAAAAATTGAGTTACCTCAACGGAGGCTAGTTTGGGAAAAAGCGATTTTTTCGAATAGGGATTTGGTAAAAATCTGGGTCTCAACCGGAAATTCATTCAAACAATCACAAAATATTGTGGACATCTTTCTAAAGGCTTATGCTAAATTTCGAAGACAAAATAGCATTCTTTAAAGTCATATAGATAAAAGAACTATCTCATAATATCCTTGTGGATGAGGATTGTATGTGAAAAAGTATTTGTTCGCTACTCAAATTGATAAGTAATTTATTTTTAGACCTAGACTACATAGATATCTTCTAGTGGGTATCATAGAGTAACGTAAACTCCCATTTTTTGAAAATATTTGTTTTTGAAGAATTGTGCGCCAGCAAAGGAAGTGAACTATGTCACTTTCAACGAAGTTTTAGTTATAAGGTAGTTCTTGTTATTAAAGGTATTTTTGATGCATAACAAAATTCAAAAACTTTCAATTGTAATTCTCTAAAATTATAGAATCTTGAATAATAAATCTCTGAAATTCAAGAGTTTTTGATTCACAAATTAAAAATTTTGCAAATGTTAAATTTAAAAATGAAAAATATTGTAATTTTGATGATTGTCATTTGAAATTTTTGAAACATTCTTCTCTTGTTAAACTTAAAAAATTGTATTTATACATCTTTTGAATTGAATAAAATTAAATTTCAAATCTACGAAATATATATTTCAAGATTCGTAATTTATATACTGAATCAACTATTTTGAAATTCTACTACTTTATTTGAAGAGAGCGAATCCAAAAACCTTGGGATACCCGTTTGTACATGAAAAAAAAATTCATTAGTGAAATAAAATGAAATAATTTGGAGAACTTCTTTTCTGAATATAAAAAAACAAATAACGCCTAATAATAATATCACGATTACTATTAGCACTATTGGATGGAAATTTATGGAAAGAAATTTTTGCCAATAAGAAAAATATTTATAGTGTTCAATCAACTTTAGCGACTTGTAACACTCTCAATATCAATAAGCAAATTGTATCTTCTACAGTTCGAAATTTAACAAAAATCTGTTTTGACCTTCACCTATGATGGTCAAATATTTTTTTTCTAAAGAATAATTAGCATGACAAATTAAAGGACGTGACTCATCTCATATTTTTAGCTTCGCAGAAATTTCCATTCCACGGTTAACAACTTCGTATAATTGATTAAACAAGCACGTCATACACATTCATGTCTTTAATTCAGATTTGAAGAGTATGATTTGCTATTTATTACATCAATGAAGAGAACAATTTGGGAAAACTGATTATTCAGCACGTAACCATGTGCAATCGTCTTTAATAAATATATTCTTTACCGACATGTACCAAAGAAGTGAATCGTTTTTCTTCTCAAAAGTACTATCAATGACGACAACATACGTTAGAACTGAAGCTTCGTCAAGAGTGAGATGACTCACTTCCATTGTTGGGACACAATTCTTTCAAAACAAATATTTGTTAACAATGATGAGTTTATGTTACTCTCTGATACCTACTAAAAGATGTGTTCTGTGTCAAGAAACAACATATATATCAATTTTGTTAACGAACAAATACTTTTTCACATACAATCCTCATCGACGAGGCTATTATAAAACATTTTTTTATCTAAATGACTTCGTAAAACCTCGGTCGAGTTAACCATATTTATTTCTTTGGACTGTTTTATGAAATATAAATACGATCTTTTCAGAAGGACAAATTTGACGAATATAATAAATGAGATGAAGATTGAGACATCATACATGTATACTGTAATGAAACCCCAGAATATTCTCTAGATAACCTATTAACTAAATTATTCTTTAACGCATTAATCGTGATTCACCCTGATTGCAAAAGATGGGGATCGTTTATACTCTGGTATTCACCTTGGTTGTCATCCTTATTTTTATTGGTAATTATAATACTATAATATAGATATAATTTCAAAAACATTTTACAGCTTTATGCAAATAAAAATGTTTCAGACGTAACCCGCATCCCATTGCGATTGCTATACTTTATCACCGTCCTAATTTTCGAAAAAGTGCCTCACAAGCGGAAACAAATTTCCCTGTATTTTCTTAAAACCTAATAATATTCTTCATTCAAAACTTTTGTGTATAGATATTGCAACTCAGTAGACAGAAAGTAATTTCTCTTTTTTTTTAATTAAAAATTTGTGAAGAATACACGTTCAATTAAGGACTTATCTTTACAAGGTCGGAGAATCGTACAAAGTGGTTATTCAGTTCGAATTGGTAAATTTTTGAAAAACATACGTTTTTGCATATTCCAATAAATTAAAATGATCTACCCCTAAAAATGGCCTACTCTTGTAATAGTTTTCCCTACAAAAAAAATAACCCTCTGTTTCTTCTTGCAGGTCTAAGTTCAGAATTCGAGTGCTTACCTAATGGTGAGCCTATTCCTGGTGTTCCGCGTGGCAGACAGGATTCTTCTTTTTCTGACAGACAACATTCTCCTGCCAGGTCTCTTCGTCCTGTCGAGCCTTATCTTCGTGCCAGGTCAAGGTCTCCCCCTGCCAATGCCAGGTGCATAGCTCCACCTACGAGGCTCATTGCTACTTCTGACGGACATTTATATGGATTTGACCAACTTCAATTTATTCGGCTTACTCCTTTTAAGAATCGGCACCGGAAATTCGAACTTAGAAGATACACCTTTCCTTCGGATGACAGAGTTCGAATACGCGCTGGACGAACTGTCTTTTTGCCTGTGAAAACTCATGAACAAATTGTGTTATCAACATTTGACGGTGATGTCTTTGCAATATTGGACAGTAGTGTCAGATTTCTGGCTGGAATATATAAATACAGTTCTCGAATTGGAAATAAAGCACGGGCAAAAATAAACATAGGAAGCGGCACGATTACTCTATTGGCCCAAGATGAAATCAAGGAAATTCCAGTAGGCTCCCATTCCCCAATCTTACATCATTTTAGAGTAGAGCATGTAAACCATAATCTTCCACGCAATTAATTCAATTACAAAATAAATTTAAACTATTCAAGATTTTTCGATTGGACTGCTTGCAGGATTGTGCTGAATTACAATTGGATATCAATATTTTCGTTCATTATTGTACGAGTAATAACCTTAAAAAGTTCGTCTTCTCAGCTTCACTGGTAGTAAAAATAGTTGCTGACATTATATACAATATATGCAAATGACTTTACATACATATAAACGGAATTTAATATACAGGTGTATATTTCAAGTGATATAAACTTCATTATTCAAAAATACGAAGCATAATAGGTCTCAAATAAATATATTGATGTTAATATACTGAAAAAAAAGTTTGAAACCAAATAAATGCATTCATTTTAATCCTATTTCTTAGCATCACGAAAATATTAGTTAACAGTAGTAATTTTTATTTTAACCAGGCAATTATTCGGGTTTGTTCAAATTGAAGAAATAATTATTCAGTGTAAGAGAATATAATTAGAGTTTCAAAAATATTGATCTGATACACAGAGCTGATGCATTTATACTATTGAAGCATTTCTTTAGATAAACAAAATGTTGTGTTCACATACATATATATTTTTTTAGTTGAAGAAAATGTTCCATTTGATTAGCAAAATCAAATTATTCATAACAAATATACATTTCTTTCGGAGGGATGATTATTTTGTCAAATTGAACATTCATTTATTTGTTTGGAAGGAATTGTTTGTTTTTTTCGTTTTTAATAAGAAATCATCCAGTTCAACCAGTGTCACAGTTTACCATAAGAATGTTGCAAAATATATACCTACCATCAATAACATTATTTTTTGTTCATAAACTGTCTCGCTTCATATTTATAACAATGGATATAAATAAAAACCCTTCATGAGTATATTAAATTTGTTTGAAATTTTTTTATTAATCTTTGACTCAAGGTCGTTATACTCCAAAATACAGCTTAATAATAGATTTCTCGTCGCCAATAACAGAAAAGTGGTATTATTGTAGGAATGACATTTACTCTCAAAAGGGATCAAAAAGTTGACAATAACCATTATTATGAATAGTTTCTGTCATCAAATATTTAAATTTCAGTTTTTTGAGATTTTCGTTCCCATTAGATGCTTGTCTGATTTGCTACACATATTGCCAAAAATAATATCACATTGATAATAAATGCTTCACCAGTCTCCGATTAAAAATGGCATTTAAATTAAAGACAAAATTATTAATAGACGTTTCGGTCCTGATTTTTAACCCTCTTCAATAAATTTATTATAGACAAATCCTGAAAAAATACAAAAAACAAAAAATCATTCAACGTACAGAAAAGTAAAAAATATATATATAGTCGAGTAAAGAAAGTTTAGTTAAGTGACAATTTTGAGTAATTAAATACATTAAGTTTGCAAATAAAAGAAATTACCATAATATGATGAGCATGTCAATGGTAAGACAAATTTTGTTCAACAACAGATAAAAAGCATTTGAAAAAGTCCACTTATTTCGAAAATCAATTAAAATATACCTATACAAAGAGTTCAAACATACCATATAAAATTTTTCAAGCTATACAGAAACACAAAGTCAATTAATTGAATAACATGAAGAAAAAAATATGTAAGCAATATTTGTATACGAAAACATGATATTAAAGACATATGAAATTATGAAAACTTAAATGGTTTAAAAATAAAATTTCATTCTCCCATTCCTTTTTTGTTTTGCACATTTTCAGTTTTAAATATAAATCTAGACATTGAATCCCTTGTTTCTTAATTGTTTGATCGCATTTGAAGGCTTCGAAATTTGTTAGTATTGATAGATTTCATTATTGAATGTCGTTTCAGTTTTCAGCATCATGGTTTTCCGCAGTAGACGTTCAACCAAGTTGGCGAGCGGTGTGTTGCGAAGTCTTGCCAACTCAATAAAATGGTTTTCAAACCATTTTCAAGTTTTTATAATGTCATATGTCTTTAATGTCATGTTTTTGTATACAAATATGTTTGTATACGTATTAATATAATATAATATTATATATATATATATATATATATATAATATATTATATATATATTATATTTTTGTATACGTATGTTTCCATTGATTTTTTGAATATGTGGACTTTTTCAAATGTTTTCAATCTGTTGTTTAACAAAATTTGTCTTACCCATGACATGTTCACCATATTAGAGTAATTTCTTTCATTTACAAACTTAATGTATTTGATTACTCAAAATTGTCACTTAACAAAACTTTCTTTACTTGACTATGATTTTTTTTTACTTTTTTGTATGTTAAACGATTGTTTGTTCTTTGTATTTTTTCAGAATTTGACTAGAATAAATTTATTGAAGAGGGTCCAAAATCAGGACAAAAGCGTCTATTAATATATTGTCTTTAATTTAAATGACCTTTCTAATCGAAGACTGATTAAGGATTTATTATACAAGAAGTCAGGACTTACTCATTATCATAACATTGATAATATTAGGTGAAATGTATTAATTCCAATGTTTATAAACAATCAAGTTAAATAAATTCAAAATGTTGACAGTTTGACATATAAAAAAATCGACTTTTGTATCAAACCAGCTTGATACTGAGTTTTTTTCTCTTCGAGTAAGTAATAACGCTGAATACTAAGATTTTATAATAAATGATACGAATGAGTTGTTCATACAAATATTTATTCGTGCATTTTCATCAAAAAGTAACATGCGATGACAGTTTGGTGAGTTTTTAACGATTCCTCTTGTGTTCTTTTAACTAATAGGACTGTAATTCTTTGAGAACCAAGAACTAATATAAAACGCGTCCAAGTTCTGCATATTTTTATTATTTGTGATAACGTGGTGCAGGTCAATTAGACCATCTTTGTGCAAATGTATGAAATTTCAACGGTTATTCAGTTCGAATGTTCGAGAAGTGATGCAAACAAAAAAATTCTTTCAGTTGTTTTATATATTGTGCTACATGATGTGGTTGATGATTTCTTATCACTTAAAGTAATGTGTGTGGCAAAATCCAGTTATAACCGCATGCTCCCTGAAAATTCTATTGGAAGTGTATCTATCTGTAGTTGCCTTAAACAGATATTTGGTTTACCGAGAGCTACAAAAGCCTAAATTGAGAAGTATTAAAATTGAATTTAAGAAGCAATAGAAAAATGAAATAGTATAGAAAATGTTTTTTTTCTTTATTCCCCTCCTTGAGTTATTAAAAAATATTGAATCTATTGAAACTCCTATTTATTTCGTTTCTTGCCTCAAAATTATTTTATACTCCAAGTTAATTTTCGACACCAAAAAAAATCCAGAAAAAGGACTTCACAAAGTTTGGATACAAAAATGAATAACTTTTTTCTAGCCTTGGTCCAAAAACAAATTATGACCTTTAAGAAATTTGTTCTATCTTTGAAACTTAGGTGATGTCCTTAAAAACGTGTCTAGTCTCGGTTGAGGTAACAAAATTTCTTTCTTTGGATTGTTTCATGCAATATAAATATGGTTATCTTAGAAGGACAATCATGACGCCTATAATAGATTAGATAACGATTAAGATACCATGCATATGCACTCTGATAAAGCACCAGAATATTCTTTAAATACCCTGTTAATTAAATGATTTTCAAACCATTAATCGTGTTTTTTCCTCATTGCAAAAAATGGGGAGCGTTTATACTCTGGTCTTCACCTTGATGATTATTCTCTATTCTGTTGGTGATTATGATACTATAATATATCTAAAATTTTAGAAACATTTTTCAGCTTAGAGCAAAAAAAAAGTTTTCAAACGTAATCCGCATTCTATTGCAATTGCTATACTTTATAATCGTCCCAATTTCCAAGAAAGTGCCTCACAAGCAAACACGATTCTCCCTGTAATTTCTTGAAACCTAATAATATTCATCATTAAAACCTTTTCAATATCGATATTGCAACTCAATAGAAAGCAATTTTTCAAAATATCGGAGAATCGTACTAACTAGTTATTCACAAGGGGACCTTTAGGTCTGCTTTTTTTTGTTTGAATTGATACTCTCCGCAATGAAAGATACGTACCAGAAGTTTTCTGAGAAAAATCAAGAAGACGCAATTTTGACCCATTTTCGAGAAAAATGCATTTCGAAAATTGCGAACGGATGGTCATCGAGCCGGTGTAAAAGTACTTCGAATCGTCGGTAGCTCCCTAGTAGAGCGCTCGGCTGATAGCCGGAAGGTTGCGCGTTCAATTCTCGCTATCCATACCTTTTTTTTATTCATTAAAATGCTTGTTTATTCTATTTTTCAATAACATTTAATAAAATTATACCATTTAATGATTATTTATTCCTTACTTTCAATGAAAAACTCTATTAATAGTATTTTTATTACCACTCGTTTGGACAATTGTGCATTTTATTAAAATTCTTTTTTCTTCAATAGTTTCCAGTATCTATATTATTAAATTAAAGTAGAAACAAAGTAGGAACAATGTGAAAGCAATAAATAATCATTAAACGGTAAATTTTTATCAAATATTATTAAAAAATGGAATAAATAAGCATTTTAATGAATACAAAAAAAGTATGGATAGCAAGAATCGAACGCGCAACCTTGCGGCTATCAGCCGAGCGATCTACCAGGGAGCTACCGACCCTCCGATATAATTTTACACCGGCTCCATGACCATCCCTTTTGCAATTTTTGAAATGTATTTTTCTCGGAAATGGGTCAAAATTGCGTCTTCTTGATTTTTCTCAGAAAACCTCTGGTACGTACCTTTCATTGAGGAAAGTATCAATTCAAACAAAAAAAAGCAGACCTAAAGGTCCCCTTGTCAGTTCAAATTGGGTAATGTTCAATGACCATACGTTTTTGCATATTCCAATAAATTAAAATGATCTACCCCTAAAAATGGCCTACTCTTGTAATAGTTTTCCCTACAAAAAAAAATAACCCTCTGTTACTTCTTGCAGGTCTAAGTTCACAATTCGAGTGCTTACCTAATGGTGAGCCTATTCCTTGTGTTCCTCGTGGCGAACAGGATTCTTCTTCATCTGACAGACAACATTCTCCTGCCAGGTCTCTTCCTCCTGTCGATCCTCTTCTTCGTACCAGGTTAAGGTCTCCTTCTGCCAATAGCAGGTGCATCACTCCACCTACCAGGATCATTGCTTCTATTGATGGACATTCATATAGATTAGACCAACTTGAATTGATTCGGCTTACTTCCAATATGAATCGCAATCGGCGATTCGAACTTCGAAGATATACTTTTCCTGCAGATAAACTAGTTCGAGTACTCAATGGACGCGTTCGTTATGTGCATGTGCCAACTCAAGAACAAATTATATTATCAACACTTGATGGTGATGTCTTTGCAATATTGGACAGTAGTTCTTCGCTTGCTGGAATATATAAGTATAGTTCGCGCACTCACAATTACTCACGAATAAAAATAAACATGGAAAGCGGAACGATTTCTCTATTGACCAAAGATGAAATCAGGGAAACTCCAGTAGGCTCCCGTTTCCCTATCTTATATAATTTTAAAGTAGAGCATGTAAATCACAATCTTCTATACGATTGATTCAATTACAAAATAAGGTTAAACTATTTAAATTTTTCCAGTAACAGTAACTATAAAAACGTTGTGTTTTTAGCTATTTAAAAAATGTAGTTTCGAGTATTCTACGATAAACAATAGATTTTATTGCTTTTCTAACGATTCTTTCATTTTCAACGTAGCAACGGAATAGTCATTTTTTACAAAATTCAGGAAGATAAATTATACTTACATAACAGAAAAACGCCGATCCTCAAAAGTACGCCACAATCGGAGTTGCAACAAAAATGAGCTTCACATGCTCATTTCGAGAATCCGGGGAAAAGTCATTATTTTGAGACTATTTTTCTCTCATTTCGAGTATCGACGAGTGTTTGGTTGAATTCGCATCCACCTGTCAAGACATGATCAACAATAAATAGCATGTTTTCTTAGTACTCAATGTAAAGTATGTGGCAAAACTCATTTATAACCTTCTGCTCCCTGAAAATTCTATAATCGAAATCATATTGATCGTGTTCATTTCATATTTTCTTCTTTATCCTGAATTGAGAAATATTAAAATTAAATTTAACGAGCAAATATGGAACATAAGATTTTTTTTTTTTTTTTTATACGCGTTTTCATTAACTGAAAATATGTAAGGATTGAGGATTTTCTAATAATATAAGGATGCTTTTTCATCAAGCAAAACGTCAGAGCTCAAAAAATGATTTCTAAAGAATAAAAACTCCTATTGCTTTCGTTTCTTGCCTCAAAATTATTTTATAGTTTAAGGTTGCATGAAAATAATTATCACCTTTTTTTTTTAGTTTTTGGGTGGAAAATTTAACCTGAAATAAAACAAAATTTCGAGGGAAGGAACGAAATCAGTAGAAGCTATTTCTGTTTCACGTTTGCTATCTTGTGTTTGGCTTGGAATTGAACTTTTAATTGGGTATATAAAATTTAAAATTCATTATTGACATAAATTTGGATTTGATTTTTAATTGCTAGAAGCTTTTCCTTCATAAACAAACACCAAACACACTCAACTCCCAAGATAAGCACCATCAGTCTACGCTGTTCTAGAGCTTGTGGCTTAGTCAAGCGTGACAAACAGCTCAAGGGCCGTACTCTCAGCGTGTTCGTTGCATCAGACTACGTCAACCCTCCAAATTCGAAAGAAATCGTTAATACAGCTTCACCTGTTTAAGTTTGGATCCCCCTGATTCAAGGTCAAATCCAACGCAAGCCGTGCCCGGAACCGTACACAAATCGGGATGAGCAAAATCAATTTTTTCACGATGATGATACAGATTCTTCTGATGATAGAGCAACTGTATGTTCTTACGAAATAGAATTTGGTGAACTAGATCTTGATGAATGGGTAGTGGATGGAAATGCAGATATAGGTAATACTTCTGACGCTAGCAGTTTAGACGAACAAGTTGTGATTGAAAATGACATTAAAACAATTTGTAGAAGGAAAATGAAAAATGCATTTCTGAGTGCTCATTTAACACACCAGCAAGGAAATACCATTTTAAAAACTTTAAGAGAGGGTCCATTCCAGTTTCTGTATCTACCTAAGGATAGTAGAACTGTCTTGAATACTCCGACGTTTCTTGCTAGTAGGCGCATTAATCAAGTTGCAGGAGGTGAATATTTACAGGTTGGATTTACAGAAAGTCTGTTGAAAAAAATAGAACCTATTCCGTTAAATAAACTGCCACAGTATATAGAAACATATTTCAGTACAGACGGAGGTAGACTAGACAGAAGCGGAAGTTGGCAATTTTGGCCCCATCAGTTTCGAATACTTAAAATTTCAGACAAGAGGCCAATAATAGTTGGAGTTTTTAAAGGGCGACACAAACCATCAAATGCGCATGATTCTTATGACGCGTTCATCACAGAATTAAACGAAGTGATAGAAAATGGTGGCATTGTCATCAGAGATAAAAGACTTCCTATACGGTGCTTCATTGCTGATGCCCCCGCTCGAGCTATGATTTTAAATCATTTCGGCCGTAATTCTTCGAGTGCATGCTCCAAATGCAAGGTCGAAGGGCATCGAAGCGAAGTGCCAGGCTATGGGGGCACAATGGTTTTTCTAGGCACTCAACATCCACCTCGGACAGATGAAGAATACAGAAACTGTATCGATGATGACCATCATCGTGGTCAAAGTCCTCTGTCTGGTTTACCGATGGGTTTGGTGACTCAAGTACCCTTCGAGGGTATGCATTTGGTGTGTCTTGGAAATGCAAAGAAAGTGTTTCAAACAAATGTCGACGGAAAACTTTTGTGTCAGAGAATAAACGGAAGAAAACTGAACATCCTTGATTCAATGATGATTCAACTCATCGAATATTGTCCTACAGAATTCGGTCGCTGCCCAAGAGAGATAACGCAGTTCTGTCATCTTGAAGCTATTGAATTTCGTCAGTTACTGCTATACACTGCTCCAGCTGTTTTACGAGGCATTTTTCCTTTAGAGTATTATCTGAACTTCATGATCTTGCATTCTGTAATGCGTCTCCTCGTGTGTGAAAATACACCACCAATCATGTACGATCTCTGTCAAACATTATTGGAAATTTATGTTCGTTCGTGCGTAACGTTATACGGAGAACCATTAATGTCGTACAATGTTCATGGATTATTGCACATTATAGATGACGTGCGACTTTTAGGTCCCTTGGGAGGTTTCAGCGTATTTTCATACTAAAACAATATGCCAAAATTGCCGGAATACACTCGAAAGCCACATCTTCCACTTCAGCAGTTATGTGAACGTCTTTTTGAACTGAATGATTTTCCACATACACTCGTTCACAATGAAACAGAAATAGAACCATCACAAGTTCATACCAGAGGACCTCTAATCGGAAATAATCCGAGAAACTGCACACAGTTCGATATACTTGTCGTTGGAAAATCTAAGTTCTCCACGCATTTACGAGACAATTGTTTTATTTCAAAGGACAAAAAAATTGGTTTAATAGAAAACATCATACAATCCGAAGACAATATTTCATTCATTGTGAGATATTTTCGTGATGTGCAACAGTTTTACGATGTTGGCTCAACATCTCAATCTGTAGGAGTATTTTGTTGCTCCAATTTGTCTAATAAACTGAACGAATTACTCCAAAATGACGTGGAGGCTAAATAATGCTATCGAATGCCGAAATGGGATAGCACAGAGGGTCGCGAAGAGGATGTTATTCCAAACGAATGGATTTGTGCAATTCTTTTGACGCCAATGTCACAGCAGTAATTTTAAAATTGTTCGCGAATTAATTACCGTGTTTCAGAATTCTTTTCCATCGTGTTGACTGCACCGCTAAAACATAGTAAATTGAGCAATTTATGAATGTTTCACATGTGGAACTGTAAAAGCGTTTAAAAGCCGTACTCTTTCCAGCTGCGTACATACAAAAAGTTTTTTATAGTTAAATGTTTTTTTTTATCGAGGAAATGATACTTTAAAAAGAATTATATTTTGTTGCTTAAACTAAACAATTCTGAATATTGTAACGAAATGAAACATTTATTCACGTGAAACAATGTTTTCCTCCTGCTTCTGTTTCAGTGAATAATGGTACACGTTACAAAAGAATCAAGTGAAAAGGACAGGACTGATCTGAACAAAGTATAGCAACCATCGAAAAACATCAAATTTCCATCCAGTGGAAGGAAAATCCAGAGAAAAATTGACCCTCCTCTCCTGACGAAATGCTTTCTATACCAAAAAAATCAGCGGTCTCAATGGATAAAGAGATAGCTGAGTCAAGAGATAACATTAAAAGAAACGCTGTTATGAATTCTGCACTGAAGTCGAGCGTCAGCATTCTCAGTAAAACTTCTCAGCCAAAGTTGAAGAAGAAGATACCGCAAACTGTGACACCTTCTGTCGCTCAAAATAAACGTCATAAACCATCGACTTCGAATTCTACTTCAGTGCAGAAAACTCTTCAGAGCTGCATATCAAAAAAGAATTCAAACACACACACCTACCGTGTGAATGATAATAATTTGTCGCTGCATAAGGCTTCTACAAGCTGTATTTCTGATCTCAAAAAATCATATAACACTATACAGAAAACATCGTCGTTATCATCTCGAACTGCACGATTACATTTAGGATCATTTGATTTAACGTAAGCCACGTTTTGATGAATGTTTTATTTTTAGAAAAAAAAATTTTATTCGAAGACCTTAGTCCTTCACAAATTTTACTATAATTGAAAATTTGAAATCTGAAGAGAAATTCACAAATATAACAATTATTTTAAGGTTGCGAATGTGTTACAATGATTACTAGAGGGTTAGTAAATAATAGCTTTTAAATTGAGGTTTTCGTAATTTTCGCAGTACGATATCTCGTGACAAGTGTAAATTGAATTCGTCTATTATTATCTCAATAACTTTAATATTTATTAATTTATATTAGGAGCGATTCTGAATGTGTTTAAAAAATTGAATATTGAATGTAAGGAATGATAACAAAAATTAAAGTTATTCACGGTATCAAAGAAGTATTTGATTTGAAAATAAAAGTTGCGATAAGATATTAATCGCGATGTTTAACTTTTAGCAATATAGAGAGTCAAAATAGAGAGTCAAAAAATGTAAAAAAAACTTATGTTTGCGGATGACATAAAGATATTTATTAAGGTG